>MDKH01158162.1:0-16869 GCA_005239495.1 Nicotiana undulata
AGATCACATAGACAAAATAAATATGATGAACTAAAAGGAGATCACATGAATAAAATAAACATAGTGAACTAAAGGGAGGTCACATGGATAAAATAAACATGCTGAACTAAAGGAAGATCACATAGACAGACTAGACATACTAATTGCAAGGAAAATAGCAGAACCACAAATAGAAACATAAGAGACATAGCAGGAATCCTAATACAAACAGAAACATGTTGTTTTAGATGCTGTAGGCTTAAACTGAAACCATACGAGTTGAATGAGAGAAGTGAAGAGCAGCAAAGTAATGAAGAGTAGTGAAGTGAAGAGAGGCAGAGCAGTAGTATGTAGATGCAACAGAACAGTAAGGCAGCAGAGAAATATCACAGTAGAATCACTCAACTTTGGTTTGCAGTCAACTGAGTTGCAAGTAATAGCAAGAGAAACAAGAGAGTATGTGTGTGTGTAGGAGAGAGCCTAGAACAATGTATCTTGTTGGTGTGTGTTTTTGTCTTATGCTAAAGAGGGAGTAAGGTATTTATAGTTTTGAAAACGAGTAGTGAAGTAAGGTAAGGAGTAATAGTTATAGAAATAATGTTCAATCAAAATCAATCAAAGACCTGGACTCCCTTTAATTAGGGAGTCATAGTTCAAACAACACAATTAGAGTTAAATAAGGAAAAAAATCAACTGTAAAACTGACCTTTACCATAACACGAGTAGTAAAGTATATAGCAAGCAATTAAGTCTAGGTACATAAACCATAATTAGGGAAAGTATATGACAAACAATCAACATCATATTCGTGTACATAAATAAGGTATAGTACAATTTAGTTCTGAAAATTTGTCACAAGAATCACGACTAGAATTGAAAATCATAGGGACTCAGTATTAACTAAGGAAAGTATCACACAAACGAGGAAATAATTCAAAAATCAGTACAGAGTTACAAGGAAAATACACAAAATCATAGATTCCGGGAAGATATCACAAGTCTAAGGAGATTATACAAAATCGGCATAAATTATTATGTGAATAATCAATAAGGAAAATAGTCAGACCTATTAAACGTTAAACAACATGTATTGAACAAAATCAGAGAAACCCCAAGCAAGCATTTGGAGAAACAGTAGAAGATTGAAAGCTTAACAACAAGTTAAAGCGAGAATCACAAAAAATACACAGATAGTTTCATAAGAACAAACACGCAGGAACATACAGCCAACGACAGCCTAGAAGATTAGGTCTCTTTAGCATAATAACTTAGATAACAAGAAAAGCATAAGAGAATCATTTAAATGTAGTACAAAACACTTAAAATAAAAGAAGAATCAATTTTTTTAAAGGGGTTAAGAAACCCTAGTTTTGAAATGAGCGATCGTTAAAAATGAAGGTTTTTTCAGAGAAGAACATGTAAAGAAAATTTGTAATATCGTAGATCTAAAGAAGATCTAGAGGAAATCAAAAGACATAGGGTTAGGGTTTCGTGGAACCCGGAGTAGTAGGAAAAAATTCAAAGACGTCGCCGGCTTAAGCCGGAAAGGTTGTAGTTCTTACTCAAACGGCCGAGGGAGGCCAGAAAGTGGCATGGGGGCCATGAGAGGTGAGTGAACCGCTGCAGGTTCGCGTGAGGGATTTAGGGCATCACTGGGAGGATAGATAACCAGGAGATGATGAGGAACCATGGTTTCCGGTGAGAGAACCAGCCGGAGAAGACGAACGGAATCCATCGGAGGAGGGAAGCCAAGGGAGGCTTCTAGAGAGAACCAGAGACGAATAGAGGGAGATAGAGATAGGATGAGAAGTGAGAAATGAGGGGTCGGTCAAAGGGGGTAGTTGGATTTAATTATGGTAACACTGATCTGGATCGTTGATCTCAATTGATCAACGGTGCAGATCAGGTGTGGGGTTGGGCCAGGTATGGACGGGTTTTGAGCTGGGTTGTTTAATGGGTTAAAGCTAAGGTGGGGTTGGGTTGAAAAACTGGCTAGAATTTAAGTAAAAATAGGCTAAATGTTAAATACCCTAAAAGATAAGATAATTAATTAATTAAAATAGCTTTTAATTGTGTAAGATGAAATTAAAACCAAATAAATGAAATAAGAGATAGTTAAATACTATAACAAAATGATCAGTTGTTGCTTAAAAAAATGATATAAATGTATATTTTTGCTACTATTGCAAAGTTGCTGAAATTAACTAAATAATCCCAACATTAGTTAATTTGTGAAAGAATTAAATTCTAATGGAGCTAAATAGGATTATGAATAACATATTGAGCAAGAAGATGTTTTGAAATTATTTATAACATCCTTAATAATATGGAACATAAAGTATTAAATAAACAAAAAACTAATTTGATAAAAAAATGCGAAAAATTATTGAAAAATATCAACAACTGTAAAGAGTGATTTTGAAGGTATATATGCAAGTTTGAAAATAGTTTGAGAAAAATTGGGTATCAACAGCTGCCCCTCTTTACCCGGAAAGGATGAAAGAGTTGTCGGGTAAAGATATGATGGCCAATTTTGACCGAATAGAAATAGCTTGAGAGATATGGGCCGCGCCCTGGCTTCTGAGCTGCCTACATATCCCTGGTTTTACAGGAATCAGGCCGTATGTAGTTCGAGGGTCACCGGGTAAGTATACCTATGATGTTTTATAAGGACGGATGCAAGGTGCAAAGCAAGGTGATCAAAATGGTTTACGGGGTAGTTAGGAGAACTGGAGCGGTCCGCTCCTTCCTGGCTGGCTGTTCCTAGCCATATTTCCTACAAATAAATAACAAGCGTATATTGCGCGTAATTTAAACATGATGTAGATTCCTGTTGGACTACGAATGCTGTCTTAGACGGTTGAGGATGATGTCCTTAGAACATGATGTCCTGGGCCATGAATTGCTTGATGCGGGATTCGTAGACTATGAAATGATGTTCTCGGGCCATGAAGATGGTTCCTCTGAACGATGACGCCCTTGAATAGGTCGGCGATATTTCAGCCCATGAGAAATGCAATGGTATGATGCTAACAAGACAGAGCTTAGTCTTGCGAATTAGGAGAGTAGAGCTTAGCCCAAAAGGAAGCAAAGTAAATGATGACAGAGACAGTGATTGCTTTGGAAAGTAAATAGGAGGCAGCGTTAGCCTCGGAAGGCAGGATGGTAGCCTTATGCAATGCAAAATGCAGATGGAGGTAGCGTTTAACCTCGGAAGGCAGAATGGTAGCCTTATGCAAGAAATAAATGCAAAATGCAGGTGGAGGTAGCGTTTAACCTCGGAAGGCAGAATGGTAGCCTTATGCAAGAAATAAATGCAGATGCAGATGGAGACAGCGTTTAGTCTCGGAAGGCAGAATGCTAGCCTTATGCAAGATGTAACTACAGGTGGAGATGAAGACATCGTTTAGTCTTGGAAGGCAGAATGGTAGTCTTATGCAAGATGTAAATGCAGATGCAGATGGAGACAACGTTTAGTCTCCGAAGGCAGAAAGGTAGCCTAATGCAAGATGTAAATGCAGGTGGAGATGGAGACATAGTTTAGTCTCGGAAGGCAGAATGGTAGCCTTATGCAAGATGTAAATGCAAGTGGAGACACCGTTTAGTCTGGAAAGGCAGAAATGTATCCTTATGCAGTCTAAGGGCAGAAAATAAAATGCAGATAGGAGTTATTAGCTGGTGATAAATTGCGGCGATATGATTGTTGTGAGTATTGTCATAAGTGAAGTGCTGTTTGCGATGATAATAAATGTCGGCGTATGCTACGAACTTGAGAAGTGCGTCTTTGAGCAATGTGTGTTCTTCGGGAGGGTAATATGTTTTGGGGCCTTTGCGATCTTTGTGCTTGCATCCAAAGAAACATCGTGAGTTCTGTAAGGGAAAAGGTTAGTTCGCATTCCCGCTGGCTTTACTTGACTTGCTCACTTGATCATGATGTATCATTGGGGTAGCGTTTGCTAAACAAGCTGTTCCAAAAGCAGATATGCATGATTTTGAAAAGATATGATATAAGCATATAATCTAAAATAGCTTTAGATGAACCGACGGTCGGGACGCGGTCCGAGACATTGCAACATCTCTTGCCACAAAATTTTGAGGATCCTCCTCAAAATTCTGCACCAGTTGATGGGTAAATACTTCCCTTTGGCTTCATCTTGATGTGGAAAGATTTTCTTTAGCATCAGCTGCCCTGGTGTGAATCGTCTTGGCTTGACTTTCTTGTTTAAGGTTCTAGCCATTCTGTTCTGATATAGTTGACCATGTCAAACTGCGTTCATTCTCTTTCCTTCTATGAGGGCTAGTTGCTCATAACGGTTCCTTACCCATTCTGTGTCGCTGAGCTCAGCTTCTTGTATAATTCTCAAAGATGGAATCTCAACCTCGGCAGGAATAATAGCCTCTGTACCATAAACCATCATATATGGAGTTGCCCCGGTTGATGTGCGCACTGTGGTGCGATATCCCAGTAAGGCGAATGATAACTTCTCATGCCATTTCTTGTGCCTTTCTATCATCTTCCTTAGTATCTTCTTGATGCTTTTATTGGTGGCTTTTACAACTCCATTCATTTGCAGTCTGTATGTTGTGGAATTCTTGTGCTTGATCTTGAAGGTTTCACACATGGCTTTCATCACGTCACTGTTGAGATTAGAACCATTGTCGGTGATGATTGACTCTAGAACTCCGAACCAACAAATAACGCGGTCGCGGACAAAGCCGGCCACGACTTTCTTGGTAACTGCTTTGGAGGATGCTGCTTTGACCCATTTAGTAAAGTAATCAATGGCAACCAGAATAAACCTATGTTCGTTAGCGGCGGCAGGCTCGATTGGTCCAATGACGTCCATGCCCCAGGCGGCGAACGGCCATGGTGAACTTGTTGTGTTAAGCTCACTCGGAGGTACCTTTATCATGTCTCCATGTATCTGAAAATCGTGGAATTTCCGAACGTACTGGATGCAGTCTGTTTCCATAGTCATCCAGAAGTAACCCGCTCGGAGTATCTTCTTTGCTAATACAAACTCGTTCATATGTGGACCGCAAGTCCCAGCATGAATTTCTTCCAATAGTTTTGATGCTTCCTTTGTGTCGACGCACCTTAATAACCCCAAATCAGGAGTCCTCCTATACAGGATTCCTCCGTTGTAAAAGAAATTATTGGACAATCTCCGAAGTGTGCGCTTCTGAGTGGCGTTTGCAAGCTCTGGGTATTCTCCTTTTGCCAAATATTCCTTCATGTCATGAAACCAATAATTTCAATCTGTTTCTTCTTCAACATGGGCACAGTAGGCCGGCTGACTGTGAATTTTCACTGGAATGGGGTCAACGAAGGTTTTGTATGGATGCTGAATCATAGATGACAAGGTAGCCAGAGCATCGGCGAACTCATTATGGATTCTGGGGACATGTCGGCACTCTATCTTTGTGAACCTCTTTCTCAACTTCTGAAAGTGATGTAGATAGGGTAGTATCTTGGAATTTTTGTTTTCCCATTCTCATTGCACTTGATGTACCAATAAACCTGAGTCACCAATCACTAACAGCTCCTGGACGTTCATGTCGATGGCCATGTTGAGCATTAAGATACAGGCCTCATATTCTGCCATGTTGTTTGTGCAAGGAAACCTGAGTTTGGCGGATGCTGGATAATGCTGACCTATTTCCGATATTAAGACTGCTCCAATACCGACTCCTTTGAAGTTTGATGCGTCATCAAAGAACATCCTCCAACCGTCGCATGATTCTGCAATGTCTTATCCTACGAATGATACTTCTTCATCAGGAAAATACATTTTCAGGGGTTCGTATTCTCCGTCCACTGGGTTCTCAGCAAGATGGTCTGTTAATGCTTGTCCCTTGACCACTTTTTAAGTCACATAAATAACGTCGAACTCACTCAACATGATTTTCCACTTGGCTAGCTTGCTAGTGGGCATGGGTTTCTGAAAGATGTATTTCAATGGATTCATCCTTGATATGAGATATGTTGTGTAGGCACAGAAGTAGTGCCTCAACTTCTTAGCGACCCAAGTCAAAGCGCTGCAAGTGCGTTCCAGCAAAGAATATAGGGCCTCATATGGAGTGAACTTCTTGATGGGATAATAAATAACTTGTTCCTTCCTTCTTGTTTTGTCATGTTTCCCCAGAACGCAACCAAAAGCTCCATCTAGTATAGCAAGGTAGAGTAGCAAGGGTCTAACTGGCTCAGGTGGTGCCAAGACCGGCGGTGTGGATAGATACTCCTTGATTCTGTTGAAATCTTTTTGACAATCCTCAGTCAACTTAGTCGCAACGTCCTTCTTTAACATTTTGAAGATCGGCTAACAGATGATGGTAGACTGTGCTATGAATCGGCTGATGTAATTGAGCCTCCCCAAGAAGCTCATAACAACTCTCTTGTTTCTTGGGGGTGGTAGTTCTTGAATGGCTTTGACCTTTAACGGATCCAATTCTATTCCCCGACGGCTCACAATGAATCCTAGAAACTTCCCAGCAGGGACCCCGAATGCACACTTTGCGGGGTTCAGCTTCAGATTATATTTTCTCAACCTGTTGAAAAACTTCCTCAAATCCTCCATGTGATTAGCAACTTTCTTTGATTTGACAATGACATCGTCCACATACACCTCGATCTCTTTGTGAATCATGTCATGGAATGTGGTAGTCATGGCCCTCATGTAGGTGACCCCTGCATTCTTTAAACCGAACGACATCATCTTGTAACAGTACACTCCCCGGGGTGTGATGAACATCATTTTCTCAGCATCTTTCTCATCCATCCAAATTTGATGATAACCAGCGAAGCAATCTACGAAGGAGTGTAGCTCATGTTTGGCGCAATTGTCAATTAGAATGCGTATGTTATGCAAGGGGAAGTCATCTTTCGGATTGGCCCGGTTGAGATCCCGGTAGTCGACACAGACTCTGACCTTCCCATCTTTCTTTGGCACATGTACGATGTTGGCTAACCATGTCGGGTACTCAACTACCCGGAGAACTTTGGAGTTGATTTGATTGGTAACTTCTTCTTTGATTTTCAAACTCATGTCAGGTTTGAACTTTCTGAGCTTTTGCTTTACCGGTGGACATGTCATATTGGTCAGCAGTTTGTGAGCCACAATGGACGTACTTAGACAAGTCATGTCATCGTAAGACCAGGCGAATATGTCCTCATACTCCCTTAGGAACTCTGTATACTCTTTCTTCTCTGACGGTGACAAATGGATACCGATGCGTGTTTCCTTGACATTTTCTGAATCTCCCAGGTTGACAACTTCAGTCTCATCCAAGTTGGACTTAGGTCTATTTTCAAAGTTTTCGACCTCGTTAACAATTTCATCGGGTATACCATCTTCGTCTGAATCAATGTCCGTTTGTTGCATCGTCTTATTGCACGTCACTGTCATAGGTTCATCAAGTACAGTAATAGTAATGATGTATAGATAAAGTAATGAGAGAAAACGGTAGCAATGAATATCAGATTCATAAAGAAATTGAAAATGCTTTGATAAATTGAATAACTTGTTTTGAACATTGAAGATCTTATTGCAGGAACTGAAAAACGCAGAAAAGGGAAAATTGTTTAGTAAATAAAAATAGTAAATAATGCTTGTTCTTTTTTAGCCTTGCTACCCCGAGGCCCGGAGGGCTCTGGTGGTCCTGATAGACCAGTTCTTGAGATATTCTCCCTCGCTTACTGCCTGTACGAAAGGGCCTTCCTCCCCCTCCTCCTCGAGAAAAACACATCAATCCATGTCCCCGTCTTCTAGAAACAAATTTCTCATCACCGCTAGTGCTTCCTCTTCGTCTGACCCATAGATGATGTCAGCCTGCTTGAAGGTCTTCTCCAGATGAGGTGTTGGCTGCTCCAAAGGGTAGTAGGGATTGTGCCACGGTGGTGACCAATCGTTGAATTCTTCTCATGTGTACTCATACCCCAGACCGAAAGTGGTACCATGTTTCTTGAGTTTTATGGGCTTCGTGATTCCTTGGAGGTTCTTAACGAGACCTTTACCTGGCTCGTATCCTCCCCAGTTCAGGATGCTTTCGATCTTGCTATCCCACAATTTTTCTTTGTCAATGGCATTGACTCGCTCAATATGGTGATAAGTTCCTCCGCCTAGTGTCTCTTTCCATCAATCACAGGGATAGTCTGGCGACTGTAGATAGGGTTGCTACCATCGCCGTGGATGATTACCTCTTTGTGGTTCCACTCGAATTTCAATGCCTGGTGTAGTGTTGATGCGACGGCCCCAGTAGCATGGATCCAGGGTCGCCCTAATAGCAAGTTGTAAGATGCCGGCACGTCTATTACCTAGAAGTCCACTACGAACCTGGTTAGTCCCATCTGTAGGCATAGACTGATTTCCCCCATGGTATCCCTTTGAGACCCGTCGAAGGCTTTCACGTTGATTGCTCCCTCTCTTATATCGTGTATCCCTTTACCCAATTTCTTGAGTGTTATCAATGGACAAATGTTAAGACTGGAACCTCCATCGATCAAGATCCTTGTGATGAAATGATATTCATATTGCACGGTGATGTGCAATGCTTTGTTGTGTCCCAATCCCTCAGGTGGTAACTCGTCTTCATGAAAGGTAATTTTGTGACTCTCCAGTACCTGGCCCACCATGTTGGCCATTTCTCCACTAGTGATGTTGTTCGGCACGTATGCTTCGCTCAACACTTTTAATAAAGCATTTATGTGCGTCTCAGAATTCTGCAACAAAGAGAGAATAGATATATGCGCTGGTGTCTTTTTCAGTTGGTCGATGACCGAATACTCCTTAGCCTGTATTTCCTCCAATGATCATCGGAACCTGTTTCAACGAGGGGAGGGCGGTTGAAATCTTGCTTGCTTGATTCGGCCAGATGTTCATGGGTATAGACTCTACCAGTTCTCGTCATACCCTGTGCTGCGATGGCTTCCTCAGACTAGTTTTTACCTTTCCTTCTTGCCTCGGTTGTATAATCCCAAGGGATAGCATCTGAATAGAAAGGTGGTGTGACTGACATTGCTACTGGAATTGGCATGGTCATTCTTACTTCAACTGGAGTGTACGTTAGGGGTGGCAGGACTGCAACCTCGAGTGGTGCTGGTGCGTTTGCTGGAGATACGAACTCAACTTCAATTAGCACTGGCGCTTTCGCCTTTGCAGGCGGCGCTGCTTCAAACTCAAATGGGATGGACATATTCACCTCGGTATTCTCAGATGGATGAATCTGGATGATGATCGGGTTGAGAGTGACTGCATGTTTCTTTGGGTCATCGCCTTTCGTGATTAACCCGATTGACCCCTCGGGACCCCAATCATCATCTACTTCAATCATATGGATACCTCTACCCTTATGGTCTGGTAAAGGGTTATTGCAGATGTTCGGAGTGGGATCTTTTGCCACAATAATCTTGTTATTAGCGTGGGTCTGTATCTTATCTTTCAAAGAGCGGAATTCTTCGATGGTGTGTCATTTCATGCCAGAATGGTATGCACAGGATTTGTTTGGGTTAACCTACTAACAAGGGTTCTTAGTGGCGGCAGTAGATATATGGGTAACGTAACCAGCAGCTTTGAGTTTTTCATACAACTGGTCAATGGGCTCGGCTATGGCGGTTTATTGTTTTGGAGGGCGGCGATCAAAGTTAGGGCAAGGCCTAGGGAAGTTTTGGTGGGTATGGGGTGATTGATAGTGAGGTGGCTGGGAACTATAAGTGTTGTAGAAGGGAGCGGGTTGTGAATATATATGTTGGGTAGGTTGATATGTGGGTGGTGGAGATTGGTATAAAGGTGAAGGTGCTTGGTAGGGAGGTGAGGGTACTTGGTAGTTTGGGGTTGGCTGATATGTGAAGGGAGGTGTTGGGTAGACTTGGTATTCGGGTGGAGATTTGGCTTGTTGTGCAACCATTACGGCTCCCATGTCTCTCTTCTTAGACATACCACCGGACTGTAAATCTTTGTTAGTGGCTTGCAAAGCTTCAAAATTTGTAACCATACCGTTCTTGATACCTTCTTCAATTCGTTCTCCCAATTTGATAATGTCGGAGAACTTGTGGCCTTCAACCATCATTAGCCGTTCATAATATTGCGAGTCCTGAGCTCGGATTTTTTTTTTCATTTGTTCTTCCTCTAAAGCAGGTCTGACTTTAGCGGCTTCCGACCTCCAACGAGTAGCATACTCGCGAAAGGTTTCTGTGGGTTTCTTCTTCAAGTTTTGGATGTAGAAAACATCCGGTGTGTTCTCTGTATTGAACTAAACCTGTCCATGAAGTATGTTGCCATGCCTACCAAGTTTGACCATTTCTTAGGGTCTTGGCTGATGTACCAAGACAGAACGTCTCCCTTCAGAATCCTCATAAATAGCTTCATGCGGATCCTTTCGTCCTTTCCTACGCCAACCAATTTATCACAGTAGGTCCTCAAATGGACCTTCGGATCACCAGTGCCATCAAACATTTCAAACTTTGGAGGTTTGTACCCCTCAGATAGTTCGACATCAGGTTGTATGCAGAGATCTTTATAGTTCAAACCTTCAATTCCCTTGACTCCCTCGACACCCTGAACTCGGCTAGTCAGCTTTCTAAGTTCCTCAGCCAGATTCTTGATAAGCCAGTCCTTCTCATCAAATTCGAAGGTATGTGAGATAGGCGGAATGGAGCGGGTCACAGTTTCCACGTAGATGGGATTGTTGTAAGCATGGAAGTGGTCCTTCATGGGGTTTTGAGGTTCGTGGATTGATGGTGGAGTATTGTTGTGGCAAGCGTTGCATGGTGCAGGGATAGTTTGGTTATGGTGAGGTGCAGGGTGATTTGGTTGTTTTGCGATATTCTGTGGTGGTGTAGGGTTGACTTCAGGGATAGTGAGGGAAAATTACAGATTGGCCAGATTCCAGACCTGGTCGAGCTCTTCTTGAAACTTCAACAATTTCTGCTCCAATGGTGACATGTTCTCATGCAAAACCTGAATACCCCGGCCTTTAGTAGTCTCAACCTGTTCAACCGTATTGTCTTTCTTGATACCGTTGGATTCTGCCATCTTACTTTTACCTTTGTTTCTACCTTTGGGAGGACTGAGAGGAGGAGTAGGTGGAGGATATTTGGATCTTGTGCGGTAGACGGATGATGCCAGAATGCACGAACTAACCTTTGGGGAAGGGGACAATAACTAAAAGAGAAACAAAACAAAAGGTAACCGAGTCAGTGAGGATTATGAAAAATATTGCAGAAATTAAACACATAATGCGGAAATGTAAAGCATATCCTAAGTTGGGTACATCTTTGTGCTCGAGGTAGGCCTAGCGACAAATTGATTCCGAGAATTTAAAGTGCTAAATGCCTCATTTTATTAATAGAAAATAGACAAATCTTTAAGACGACTTTAAATATGCGAAAAAAGGCACTAATGGACGTAAGCCTTATTACATTAACGAAGAAAAGAAGACACCCCTATCTACTTGGTCCCAGAAGGACCTTCCCCATATTCAGCATTCTTGCTTCCTTCGATCAGCTTTCCCAACGCGCGAAGTCCCAGCAGTAGGTAGATTCTTGCTAAGTATCCTCCTTCAGCTCCCTCAGCCTTTTGGCAAGTCTCGATCCTTTTGATGAATTTCTCTTCTAGTTCAACTATACCACGCTCCAAAAAACTCAACCTCTGTTTGGCGCTGACAGCCATGTCCTTCCATTGCTCGATCAACCTTATGTTGTACTCATGTATCTTTTGGTAATCGTCCTCACATTTATGGATCCTTTTGCGCAGTTGGTTGTACTTGACTTGTGCTTCAGCCTTTTCGTCTATGATCCGGTGACCTCGAACGAACCCCGACTCAATTTGAGAACCCAGATCTTCTTCTAACCAACCAAGATAGAAAGGAGTGCAACCGGCGTGATACCTTTCTGGCTCGATGGTGTGCTTTTCGAGCCTAATCCTGCAGTGCCATAGGTGCTGAGCTTGGCACTTGTGAGGGATATCATCATTCTGAAAGTCTGCTCGAAGATGACTCATTTTCTCGATCCTAGGTATGACCTGCCTTCTACCTTCTTTCCTCATAACTCGCAGAGGGATGTAAGGGTGTGTCCCCCTCAGACCAATCAGTATCAGAAATGAAGCGTCTCGAGATCGGATGATGAACTCATCTGTCGGTAACCACTCGAACATCCATTGAATTTGATCCTCGATTAAGTTACCAAATAATTCAACCCATCCTTCGGCATTCTCCAGCTGAGCGAACATGTCGGGATATAGTTCATTCGCTTTGGGTGATGAAATGCGATATGGTCATCCCAAATCCTTCGATGGATGTCTTCTCGGTATTCACCTTTTTGCATATGTTCTATGACACAGAGTTGGAGTAATAAGTTGCAACCTTCGAAATGCCTTGCTCCTCGTTGACACATTTCTAGGGCCCGATATATATCTGCGATGATCGTGGGCACAATGCTGAAATCCTGCCCGTCTATCCCTTCCATCAACGTCTTATTTACCATGGCCAACCTAGTGTGTATTCTTTCCTTCTTCATTGGGAATACAATCAAACCCAAAAAACACACCATAAACATGAACACTCGGCGATGGATATGTCCCAGAGAGGTGATGGCAAACTCGTCTTGGTAGGTGCGGTACGATTTGCTGTGACCGTACCTTTCGTATAAATAGTCAAAAGGGACGTATGAATCCTTCAGAAACACCAATTCTGGATTCTTCTTCAAACCCATCATTTTGAGGAAACCCCTGCCCGTGCGGTTTTCAGGCATCATCAACCCTGGAGATTCCCAAGCTAGACCGGCCAATCCTCCTATCTCTTCTAATAAAGGTGTCATTTCAAGATTCCCAAAACGGAACACAGACCTATCGCAGTCCCAAAACATAGTAGCGGCCTCTATCATCATTTTGTTTGGTTGGATATCTAGAAGAGATGGTAGATTTCCCAGGTGTTTTCTGACGAGATTTTTGTCACTAGAGTGGGGCTCTTCCCACAAATTCAGCAGCCTAGGGTGAATATTGGCGACCATGCCGAATCTGGGGACTTCATGCCTCATTTTCTGCAAAACAGACAAGGTTAGGCCCTTTACCCCTACCAGACTCGACTATTTAACACCAATAATTAGCAAGAAGCATTTAGTTCTCCAAATAAATGCACAGAGCGTGAGTTTGTCTGTTTGGGTTCCAAGGAAACCTAGTGGACTTTAAACAAGGCTGTCTTAAAGGCTATTGTGCGGACAACACGTTAACCTGGCTAAGTTTGACCATGATGCATGCAACAGTATAACGGAATAAGGTTTCTATGGGGTTTTAGACTGGTACCCTTGAGCAGACAACTCAAGGGGGAAGGCAGGGAACTGTCGACTGCACCGATGATCGACTAGTTTTACCGCAAATACGCCTTTCCGAATTTAAGGGGTAATAATATAGGAATAGCGCAACCACTTATTGTAAGCGTTGCTATAGTATTTTGTTTGGCACGAGTGGAGTATGAATGTCGAGCATGATATGCAATAAATAAGCATTTAAACAAATAATCATGTATTTGCACGTTAAGAAAGGCAGTAAATACAGCAGTTATGATTGAAAGAAATTACAAAAAGGGAAACAAAGAGACATGTTAGTTCTATTCATGTGGAATAAATATTTGAAAGAAGTAAACAATTAATGGCATGTAATAGGGAAGAGGAAAGAGTGCAAACATTTAAACAAAATTAAGAGTCCAAATTCACGAAACAACTTGCAATGGTAAAAACCTAGGTATATATCCCCAGCAGAGTCTCCATGTTGTCGCGCCCCCCTTTTCCCCTCTTAAAGCGGAGAAATCGGGTTAATGACATTTTGGACAACTCCTTTTTGAAGGCAAAAAAGGGTTAAAAGGAAGAGTCGCCACCTAACGATTTTTATGGTGAGTTAGGGCACCTGGATTAGTTAACTCATAAGACTAGTTTGCATTACCAAAGATTTGGTAAGGGCTTGAAGTTATCCCAAGGGGAAGGTATTAGGCACCCCTCAGGATCCACAACTGTGGTTCCCGGCCAAATGGTTTTCGTGAATTCGGACAATACGAAAATAACAAATAAGGCTCATATAAGAGGGGATTTCAAACAAGTATTGAAGTTCATTAGAAAGTTGAAAGAGATCAAAAGTAAATATTTGAGAAAAGACGTCTTAGGTTTAAAGTAATATGGATCACATCAATGCAATACCCGATAGGAAGAGCTACACGTGGTATTAGCGCATCGGTCATCACATTCATATTCTACCCTTTCCCACCACGCGAAGGTATTTAAAACGCGTGTTGGTCACGAAGCTTATTGCGTGCTATTACCCATCCCATCCTATCAATCCTGGAGGAACTTAAGGACTGCTATTCCTAGAGGGTGAGCACTAGACTGAACCCTTAGGTTTAAAGGACAAAATTCTAAACGAAAAACAAAACAATTAAGACTACATATACAGGGAAGCACATAGAGGCAGATATGAAGCTCAGATATTCCTCCACAAGTTGTACACATAGTTAGCACAACTCAACCACATACGAGGTATTAAATTTCAAAACCTAAGGCATGGTGTCTAAGAGTGAATGCAGCAATAAGGCAGTGTTATCACAAAGTTTCAGAGAAAGGATTTTTACCATTTTCAAACTATTGATTTCTTATTTGTAATCAGCCAGACACTACACGAAAGAGGAATAGTTTTACCAGTTTTAACAAGTGTTAACACCTAAGGTTTGCCTGGGCGTATTAAAATACTCCAATTATACTGCCTGGTTTTCGAAAAAAGATAATAGTTAGACAAGGTGAGCCTGGTTTTATTATTACGAGGCTAAGAGTTAAACAAGTATGGATGCAGGTCCTGAAAATATGATATCTAAATGTAGGCAGGTTGTAGGATGATTCAAACCTATGCATGTTGTTCTAGATGCATGAACGTTTCCAATATTAGAATCTATTTTTTAGCAAGATTCATTAGCACATTCTTTTGTATGAAAGCAAAACATACAAATATGTAATTCCTTATTAAGTTATTGAAGCCTAATACATGGTCTCTAAGTGTTCACATTAATATGTTTTTAACACATGATTTTGGTGTAACGACCCGTCTGGTTGTTTTGCGTATTCGGACCCCGATTCCCCAAATAATATTTCACGTAGCGGCTTATCGTGATTTGTAACTTGCGGAGACGGGTGGTTCGGGATTTGGAAGTGTTTAGAATAGTATAGGAACACTTGGTTCCTTAAGGTTGGCTTTTAAGGCCAAGTTTGACTTCGGTCAACATTTTGAGTAAACGACCTCGAAATCGAGTTTCGACGATTCGAGTAGCTTCATA
This sequence comes from Nicotiana undulata, assembly GCA_005239495.1. Lineage (NCBI taxonomy): Eukaryota > Viridiplantae > Streptophyta > Magnoliopsida > Solanales > Solanaceae > Nicotiana > Nicotiana undulata. Next base: position 15,286 of record MDKH01158162.1, read on the forward strand.
TGATGATTTCAGACTTGTACGTATGTTCGGAATGGGTTTTGGACGACCCGAGAGCATTTCAGCGCCAAATACCGAAATAGAGTTTCCTTAAGTTTGAAATTTGGTTCGGAATGTGATTTTTATGTTATCAAGGTCCGAACGGAATCCTGAGACCGGGAATAGTTCCGTTATGTCATTCATGACTTGCTTGAAAATTTTGGTGTCATTCCGAGTGGTATAGGTCGGTTCGGCGCATTGAAACTGAATTCAAGAACTTAGAAATTCTTAAGTTTGATTCTAGGGGTTTTGAGGGGTGATTTTGAGATTTAGCATTGTTTTGGCTTTTCCGAAGGCTCGAGCGAGTCCGTATTGTGAATTAGGACTTGTTGGTATAAGTGCACGGGGGCTCGGGTGGGCCCAGGTTCCTCCCAGACATCAAACGGAGCCAAAAAAAAAAAAAACAGCAACTTCAGCTGCTGGTGCACCAGATCTGGTGTGACTGCAGGTGCGGTTGCCCAGGTCGCAGGTGCGAGACCGCCTCTGCGGTCAAGGCTCCGCAGGTGCGACCCCCAGGGGAGATGGTCCAATTCTGCAGGTGCGGACCTTCTCTCGCAGGCGCGACCTCGCAGGTGCGAGGTTTGTCCGCAGGTGCAGACCCGCTGGTGCGGGACTTCCTCCGCAAGTGCGGCCCCATGCCTCCTAGGACACTTCCGCAGGTGCGACCTTTGGCTCGCAGGTGTGAGACCACAGGTGCGTTCCTCGAGCCGCAGGTGCGAGATCACTGGAGGCAGTGATCTCATTTAATACGGGATTTGGCTATTTTTCACCATTTCTTCTCCTCCATTGGCGATTTTTGAGAGCTTTCAAGAGGGTATTCGGCCTAGCTACTAAGAAGTAAGTAAATTCTATTTAAATGTTAGATTATTACACCAAAACTTAGGTAGATTAACATCTAATTAGTGGAAATCAAAGGGGTTAGAGTGAAAACCTAGGGTTGATGAACTTTAGGGAATTTCATCAATTTTCTACCATGAAATCATATAAAAATTATATATTAATGACCCTTAGGCTATGGGTGAGTGTTATCTTCGAAAATTTCAAGAATCCGAGCATGTGGGCCCGGGGGTGTATTTTGGGATTTCTTCAAGAATGGTGAATTTACTAAATAAGTAGGAGAATTTCCATACTTTGAGCATGCATTGACGTATTTATATATTATTTGACTAGTTTCGGGTCCTCGGGTGTAAGGTTTGGAGTTTCGGGCGCGTTCTTGGCCGGGAAGTTGATCCTACGCGAGGTGAGTCTCCTTTCCAACCTTGTAAGAGGAAATTGTCCCCATAGGTAAATGTAAACGATTGAGTTGTCCTTATTTGCGGGGGTTACGTACGCGCAAAGTGATGAGAGTCCGTGCGTAGCTACTACTTTGTTGTGTCGGGTAGAAATTAGGATTTCACAAGTATGCCCCTATGTGCCTTACCTGCATTTTTACTTGTGTTCATGGTTGCTCATTATCCTTGAAATTGACATGCGAAATTCGGAAGATATGTGTAAGTTAAGTGCATAAATCCTTGAATTTAAGAATAATCCATGATAAATTCCTGAATT
>MDKH01071262.1:0-12077 GCA_005239495.1 Nicotiana undulata
TAGTACGCGGTATCTCAGCTAGCCAGCAGTAGCAGTATCAGGAGACTCGAGGTATAATCTGCATTCCGCAGATCTACGAGTCCCCTTCCTATCTTGAAGTTGTAGTACTTGTAGATGAAACTATGCGGTCTTTTCTATCCAGTTGTACATATTGAGCAGTAGAGTAGCGTTTGATGTATTGTGATATTCCGGGTTCTGGGTAAAGTAACTGTTAATGCCGAGCGGCATCGACTTTACTATGATTTATTTCACTTACTGTTATTTTACCCGTTTTATCTAAATTTCGCTTGAGGTATAGGCTTACCTAGTCGTCTAGACTAGGTACCGTCACGAGACTCAGTCGGAGGGAGAATTGGGTCGTGACAGTCGAGGTGGCTGCAAATATTTCAGATGGCACGATGATGAAATGCCTGACCAAGCTAAGAGGTTTATACGAAGTCTGTTGAAGAGAATCGAAAGAACTGAGAAAACAATTACGCAGTTGAAGTGGTTATTTTCTTTGATGGTGGTGTTGTTTCTATGGATTTGGCTTAGGTGATGTTGGTGGTTTGAAGAACTTGTGTCGTATTCTTCATCCCCTCCTAATTTTCCAGCAAACCTGTCCTCCTTAGATGGCCTGCCTTGAGGTTTTAGAGTTGTGTGCCCTTTAACCATAGAAATTTCGTCCTTGTTTCCCTCATCTCTCCTAGAATTTTTGCTAACTTCTGCCTAGTTTGAATGTCTAGTGCGTTTGGAGAGGGATGAGTGTTGGTAGAGCATTGCCTAGTGGGTTCGGATGATCGTAATGGTTGGATGTGGCATAGATGGAGAGGGGAATATTTGTCCCAGTGGTGTTGCGGCGGAAAGGATAGAATGGAAGGAGGTTCATGTTGGGTTGGACGATACATGGGGTATACGTCCATTGGGATGCTTGGGAGCTTGATGGATGATGATCCACCATTAGAGGGGTTTGCGTTGTGTACCACTATGTTTGGGCATAGGCTTCCATGCCAAATCTCACCCCTTTGTTACTAGCTCTGCTAAGTAAGTGGGGTTTTGGACTAGAAGGATCACCTTTTGGTTGTTGAGTTATAGTGTGAAGATGAGAGCATAACCTTGTAATCTCGTCTCCAACCATGACTAGAGTGGTTGGTCCATTGTCTAATGTTGAGAGGTGTATATCCGTGGTGTTGTTGGATGGGGGTAGTGAGGTCTTTGCATGGTTTGGCAGGGGAGGTGGAAGAATTGATTAAAGTACGTGTTTTTGTGGGTTGTTGGGAAGCTGGGACACTGCATGCTTAGTTTCTGGGGAATTTACATTAGAGGTAGTAAAAGATGTATTATAGATTAGTAGAGGGTGCAAATTTAGTAAATGGAGGGTAAGGGCGATTATATGTATTTGGATTTCTATTCATATATCTAATAAGATTGGATGTTTGGATTTGCACGAGAATTTTCATATGAGTGGGAATAATTATGTTTAAACGGTAGCAGAGATGTAGTAAGGTTGATTTGACGGATGGGTGATGTAGCATGCAAATTTGTTGTGCTATGGTTCGTTGAGTTTGGTGAAGTAAATGAAGTTACTATTTGGTGGGTTGATGTGTCAACCCTTGATTTGTTAGGATTAATGGCTTTGTCATGAGGTGTAGTAGTAATTTCACATGGCTTTTTAGGGCTATGTGGCGTGTTCAACGTAGGATATAATATTATGGTTTTATGTGTTATAGGTAGATAGTCATAAGTGATATGGCTTTATTGGTAATTAGTGGACATGGGTTGCTGGTCTGTTTTCGAGTGGTTATTTTGCTCCTTATTATAAAGTGGGTCTTTATTTGTATTGGGTTCATTGGATTGGATGGGCTTGGCAGACGAGGACATAAGCATTAGGCTGCCAGAGGCAAGATCTGCTATGGTTGATTTTAGATCAATATTTCCTAACGAAGAGAATCGATTAATTATAGTTGTAATGGATATTATCCAATATTTCTTTAGTCGGTGTTAAATGGACTGGGGGTAGACCATTAGTGTCTGAGAACATACCTGGTGAGGTGGTTTCTATGTGGGCGGTCACCGCTTTCTCCAACCCTATTTCTCTGTTCAAGGATGGTTTGAGATATTGAAATTCTTCGTTGAAGGTTCTGGATGAGCGACTGTTGTATCGTGTGTTTGATTTCTTTTGAAAACTGACACTTTTCCACTTTGCTTCTACAGGTAGGTGGTCTGTAGGTGATGAAGGTGTACTAGCAGTATGGAGTGGAGGTGTATGCGTGTTAAGGACGTAGTAACAATTCCAAGTTGCATGCCCATGACTATCACATTTAGTAATGTGTAAATTAAGGCCTTCATATAGCAATGTTTGCTTATGGTTGCCTATGTGTATATGTGTTTTGAGTGGTTTTTCTAGTGGAACCTCAATACAAATACATGCATACCTTCCTCTGATGGTTGCTGAAGTGCAGGTATACACTTTCAGTAGTTGTCCTAATTTAGATCATACTCGTTGTAAGATTTTCAAATCATAAAACTATGTGGGAAGTTTAGGTAGGCGAACCCACAGTGTCGAATATGTGAGTTGTGTGTTGGAAGTGATAAATTTTGGTTCCATTTTCGGAAGCGAAAAACGCACACGGAGATTCTAAAATATATGTTAAAATCGAATCATCGACAAGATGTTTATTAGAGAGATTTTATTATGGGATACAATCGAAGGGCTCATAAAATTCAAAACTTGAGAAGTAAGGGAATATTGATGGCCTTTGTTGAACAGAGTGCGAACAGACGATAATTGACTTTGATCTCATTGGCCTTTACTTCGTCTACTAATAAGGGGATTGGGTGGAGAGAAAGTAATTGAGAATAAACCAATGTCCGCCATGAAGAGATTTATGTATGTTTTCTTCATTTTAAATTGTCCAAATAGGTGTACAACCCCTTAAACTTGGATCCAATTTCCATTTTGACACCTTAACTAAGCGTTTTTCCATTTTGACACTTTAACTATTCTTTAGACTATACATTTAAACACAATGCACGACCGGGTTGAAATGACTCAAGCGCGTGTTTTTTAAAGCTTACCACGCAGAATAACATATCAATAATAGTCTAACACGTGTTTATTTATCCATGTCGGATAAAAAACCCCATTTTTACTTTACCCACTTACCTCGCCTCACTTAATCGATTTCCACCCAAAAATCCATTTCTTTAGCCTAATGAACCCTAATAAACTACATTGAGCCTGATTTCCGGTGGAATGTTCATCGATTTTGAGTTAGATTCAACTGTACGTCAACTATTTGGCCATTATATTACTAGCACGGGTAATCATTTGCTTCTTTTTACCGTGGTGGTGAGTGGAGTTGATCGTAAATGGCGTTGGTCGTGATTGAAGTTTTCCTTTGTGGTAAGATTTTATCTACAAAAAACATAGTTGTTTTTAATGTTGTAATTTAGTTTGTTGGATTTTGTGAAAATTAGGGTTTTTTTTATAATTTTGGGTCGGGAAATCTACTGACATCCAATTTCGCTTCTTGTTTTTTTTTAAACAGTGGTAAATCTAGACATGGGGGACGGATATATTCTTGTCGATTTTCACCATGAGGACATATTGTCAAGGATCCTGTCCCGAGATATGTAGGAGAGAGGGGTGAGGATGGTCACATGATAGACAAGGACCACTTTTCTCTTTTGAGCTTTTGTCCTACACAAAGGAAATGTGTTATGTTGAGGTAGAGGGTTTTTATTTAATTAATCCTAAATCTAATGAATTTGTCTTGACTGAAAATGATGAACAACTGTATAATATAGTTTGTCACCTTAACCATCTTGATCATTTAGATTTGTAGTTAATGAGCCTGTGTTGGTTGATGAGACAGTCCCATGTGGCCTTTTGTGTGGGCCAGAAGTTGTTGAACCAAGGGAAAATACATTAAATAAAGAGGCTACGAAAACATCTATTGTTCCAGAGGATATAAATGTCTAAGAAAGTGCTGCAGATAACACATTTGTGGCTGAGGAAAATCTAGGTGATGTTGGGGTTGCAGGTGAGAATTTACAAGGGGTTGAAGAAACAACAAACATAGATGGTAGTTTGGCATTAGATCTGTCAAGTAGTGAGTCTGAATTAGATAACATTCCTGATGAAGATGATAGTGATGTGAATGAAGAGCTCACTTCATTAAGGCATGAATGAAGAAAGAAGAAAAAACATAAGAAACACATAAAGAAACCTACTCCAACTGAAGAGATTATTCTGGGAGAAGCTGGAATAGATAAAGGCTTTGAGGATATTGGCAGTACGAAATAAATTTATACTCAAATGACCACCAGAACTAGAAACATGTTGTCCAAATTTTGGAGTGACGACTAACCACAAAGCCGAGAAATATACCATTTTCATAATTTCGACGCTTCGTCCGACTCCAAATGCCATGGATCAAGAGCAGACAGCAACACTAGCTGCCCATCTCCAGATCCCAGACCCAACTGAGCCTACAATCTTTCCTCGTTCAACTTTGAATATCTTAATTCGGAATTGTATGGGCTCTCATAATGCAGAGTTTAGGCGTCACTTTAGGTATCTCTTGGATAATCACAAGCCAGTTCTAGATGTCATATTCGAAACTCACATGCAGGATCACACAATCCTACGCGACGATTTTTCTTATGGTTGTAGGTTAGGATGTAGTTGTGTCTGGGGGTGAGGCTTGTTTGATAGGGTTGGCCTTAGACTGCTAGTGGTTAAGTTAAGTATCTCAGGTCTATTATCCAGGGTAACAGGGAGATTGACGAAGATGTCACACATCAAATCGGAGCAGGGTGGATGAAGTGGAGGCTCGCTTCCGGTGTTTTATGTTATAGGAATGTGCAGTTAAGACTTAAGGGTATGTTTTATCGAGTGGTGGTTCGACCCGTTATGATGTATGGGGATGAGTGTTGGCCAGTCAAGAACTTCCACGTACAGAAGATGAGAGTAGCAAAGATGAGGATGTTGATATGGATTTGTGGATGTACTAGGAGAGATAGGATTAATAATGAATCTATCCGGGAAGAGTGGGAGTAGCCTCCGTGGAGGAAAAGATGCGGGAGTCGCGTCTGAGATGGTTTGGACATGTTAGGAGAAGAAGCATTGATGCACATGTCACGAGGTGTCGAGGTGTGAGAGGTTGGCCATGGAAAGTTTGAGAAGGGGTCGAGGTAGGCCCAAAGAAGTACTGGAGAGAAGTGATTAGGCATGACATGGCGCTACTTCAGCTCACCGAGGACATGACACTTGATATGAGGGTGTGGAGGTCGAGGATTAAGGTAGAAGATTAGTAGGCAGTTTATAGTGTTCGCCGATAGGCTTAGAAGCATGCATTCGCTTCATATTCTTATATATTTGTTACGGTATGTGGTTTTGTTCGCCTCATGTATTGTATTCCTTGTTGCTATTATTGGATACTATTTACCCTTCATTACGGTATGTGATTTTTTTGCTTGTTGCTTGTTGCTACGGTATGTGATTTCCCCCCATCTTTCTTCCTTCCTTGCTTCCCTCTTCTTCTTCTTGCCCTTCCTGAGCTGAGGGTCTATTGGAAACAACCTCTCTACTTGCATTAGGTAGGGGTAAGGTCTGCGTATAGACTACCCTCCCCATACCCCACATGCTGGGATCAAACTAGATTTGTTGTTGTTGTAATATCATTCCGTTTTCATAGCATCGGGGTTTATTTTCTGGTTTTGTTATTGTATTTCAACTATTTTCTAGTTCTTATGATGTTGTTATTGTTTTTTTTGGTTTATGTTTGATGGTGCAAATATATTTTCCCCTCCTTTTTTTCTCGTCTTTCCTATCTTCTTGAGCCGAGGTTCTTTTGGAAATAGCCTCTCTACTCCTTCGGGGTAGGGGTAAAGTATGCGTACACACTATCCTCCTCAAACCCCACTTGTGAGATTTCACTGGGTCATTATTATTGTTGTTGTAACATGTCCCAGGTATCAGCAAATGGCCTCGTAGGAATCTTATGGAATTTTGCTTTATTCAATGTGGAGGAATTGCAAGTGTTTGAACAGGAAAAGCACTACCTAATTCAGGTATGGCCAAATCCATATAAAGCATTGCTTTCTACCATACATGCTAGTAATTGCTTTTAATTTTATAATATTTTATTGAAAAACTTAATGCACCTTCGTGACACTTTGAAGGGACATTGGCTAGTAAGGGGCGCCGCTGCTTCGATCAAGTGAAAATTTGGAGGTAGACCTCTTAGAAATAATAGAGCACACACCTTTGCACATTGTATAAACTACTGTAACTTAATTGATCTAGGATTTAGGGGTAGCCGCTTTACATGGATAAACGAGCGTCGCCATGGTTACACCATTTTAGAGAGACTAGATTGTATGTTAGCAAGCTATGAATGGCTAAACACTTATCCAGAAGTAATAGTGCAATTTTTACCACGAACTTACTCTGATCGTTGTCCTCTTTTACTAACTCTGGAAACTAGGAGTCCCTTTACTCAAAAAAAAAATTCTCTTTGAAACCAGTTGGACCTCAAACCCAGGGTTCCAACAATTAGTTCGTCAGGTATGGGTATCAAATACAAAGCTCCTTAGTGCCACTGAAACTTCTCAAAATGTAGTCCTACACTAGCATTCATTTGGTAATATTTTTTAGAGTAAGTATAAAATATTATCTAGACTTGTGAGTATTCAATCATCTGTCCACTATTCCACTAGTTTATTCCTTCAAAATCTAGAGCAACAAATAACTATTGATTATAGTAATATATTATGATTAGAAGAAGATTTTTAAAAATTAAAACTGCGTATAGCTTGGTTTAATGAAGTGAAACTAACACAAAATTCTTCCATATGAAAACTCTCCAAAGGTGAAGAATAGGATAACCGCTCTTAAAGATACAATTGGTAGTTGGTGCTTTAACACTACTGACATTAATAATATAATCGAAGCATATTACCAATATTTGTTCAATATAGAACACTCAGTCCATATACGTATACCATGACTCTAACTCTCATCTCCTAAGTAGTGAAGATTTTCTATACTTGGAGAAGCCCCTACAAGATTCAGAAATAACTAGAGCTCTATACGCATTCAACACTCTTAAAGCTCCGTGGACAGATGGTCTACATCCCTATTTTTACCAAAAATATTGGGTATGGGTCCTACGGTTAAAATTTTTGTCATCAAGTTTTTTTGGACAAGGTCACTCCTCAAGAAATTAATCCTACATACCTGTGCCTAATTCCAAATGTAACAATGCTCATACTATCCAACAGCATATGCTAATTAGCTTATGTAATATTGTTTATAAACTTATCATGAAGATTATTGCGAATAGGATTAAACCTATAATCTAAAAAATAATAGGCACAACTTAGACTAGCTTCCAACAAGGTAAGAGGGCTTCAGACAATGCCATTATTGTTCAAGAAACTCCAGCTTTCTTCCAAAAATGAAAGAAAAATATAGTAATATGCTTATGAAATTGGACCTTAAAAAGGCTTTAGATCGCCTAGAATGATCCTTTATCAAGAAAACTTTACTCATTTAAAATTTTCTACTTCTTTAATTAACTTAATAATGTCCTGTGTTACAACCACTTCAACATCTATTTTAATCAATGGTACCCACACACTCTATTTTTATCCATTTAGAGGCATTCGTCAGGGGATCTTTTATCACCCTATCTATTCACAGTGTGTATCGAAGTGCTCTCACGTAGCATATCACTATGTCGACTACCTTAGTTGGCAACCAATAAGTCTTTCCAAATAAGGCCTACCCTATCACATATCTTCTTCGCAGACGACCTTATCTTGTTATCTAAAATAGGTACAAAAACTTGTTCGAAGCTCATTCCAAATGTCAAAAGGGACCAACTTTAGTAAATACCTAGGTTTCTCTATATTCACTTCCCGTCCAAGAGAAAAGTGGCTTTCAATTCCTACTAGATAACTTCAAACATAGACTAGCTGGATGGGAAGCTAGCTTCATGACCATGACTGGACGAACCACTCTCATCAAATCCACCCAAATGCTCTTTCATATCATGTCATGCAATATATTTCCATACCACACTCCATAGTACACAAAATGGAGCAGTACAAATGGAACTTTCTCTGGAAACAAGAAAAAGGTTGCATCTTGTCATTTTGAGGCTAGTTACATCACCTAAAGAAAAGCGAGGCTTGATTGTATAACAACTCCGACCAAAAAAATAATGCTTTACTTTCTTGCCTATCTTGCCGTCTTTTCTACTATCCACATTCGGTATAGGCTAAGACTTTAATTAATAAATGCCTACACACATCTGCAACAATAAACCACTCTTAAACTTGGCGTAATAATCTTAAAGGTTAGAATCACTTTCATCTTGGTCTACAATGGAAGATTGGGATAAACAACCATATTAGTTTCTGGAATGACCCATGGATTAGGGCAGGTACACCTCTATGCTCTATTATTCAAGAACCACTGTCACACCACCATCAACAACTTATAATATCATCCTTTTTTACACTAGTGGGGTGGAACTAGGTAAACATGTCGTTCGAATTACCTTCAGATATTAAAAATGCAATTCATACGCCTTGCATTTCCTCATACACAAGTCAATCTGATCACACATGTTGGGCTCTCTTACCTAATGGACATTTTTATGTCCATTCACTGTATAAAGCACCGGTAAATAACAATACTCAAACTCTTTCGTCTTCTCAAAATTTTAAGTGGATTTGGGGATTGCCAATACAACCCAAAGTCAAAACCTTTTTTTGACTCCTCAACCATAATAGATTACCCTCACGCCACTACCACTATTCTATTGGTATTATAACTGACACAACTTGTCATTACTGTGAGGCGAGGACTGAGACCTTAACTCACATTTTTTTAACTTGTGCTAATGCCCAAAACTATTGGGACTCAATAGGGTTTAGTGCCATATATGTGTGCTCACTTATATGGTCAACCCACAACAATGTCTACACACTCTAATCCTTCACAACTATACGATTTACCACATAAACTTAATCATCGCACCTTCCTACCATTAAGCCTATGGAACATTTGGCTTACACGTACCCGTAACCCTTACGAATAAAGATCTCACAAAAGCCTTCAACATACAATACATCAAGCGATAGAATTTTCCTGTTTGGTTGAATCACAACACGCATAAACCTATGCAGGTTAAAATTGCACTTAAATGGATAACTCCCAAACCAAACTTTTAGAAACTAAATACAGTCGACGCTACTTCTTGCACATCTATTACAAATAGCATAGGAAGATTCATTCATAATCATCTCAGAGATTGGATAGTGGGTTTCGTAGGGAAAACTCCCCACTTCAATTTATTACAACAGAATTGCAGGCCCTGATCCAAGGCCTCAAAATAGCAATATAAATGCAACTAACGCCACTTGAAGTGGAACTAGATGCTAAGGAGGTAATAACATTATTATCTAACGACAATATTATCAATATGCTTTTTGATTGCAGGCACCTCCTCCGTTTGCTACATAATCCGATGGTCCACCATACGTACATAGAACAAAATAGAGTAGTTGATCAACTTGCAAAATCAAGCAACAAAATAGAAAGTAACTCTATTCTACCGCTTTTTGTGATCAACCAACTCGGCGCAGGCCAACATGGACTAACTACTATAAGAGCAGTCCCTTCCACGATAAGGCATGCAACAGAAAGCCAAGATACAATATCAGTTTTTGGAGGCGACTTGGCAGATGTTGCTCCTGATGGACCTAACGTTCTGAACAATGGCATACCAGAGCCACAAAATAGAAGACCTGGAGTTGTGAAGACAGTCTCATTAGGGACTCCACCACCAACTTAGCTAGCTAGTAGTAATACTTTTGTTTGTAGTATGGTGCTACCTGAGCACCACCATACACAAATGTAATGAATATTATCTTTCAAATCAAACGAAAAAAAGAGACTAATTCTAACTTAGTCGGGCTCCATTACCAATACCGATATTAATCAAGAAACTATCAAAAATAATCAATAACTTTTGGCACAAAAAGAATACTCCACATCGAAAGATATTTTCATTATAGACATATATTTGTCTTGGAATTAACATAATAGGTCCCATACTACTCATTCTTGTGTAATAATTCGAACTCCCTACTGTAAAAATTAGTCAATGTGAGTCATTCACCCCATAATTGCTAATAGTGACAAATCTCTATAAAGATACTGGAACTAATCAAATCTTTTTGGAGCAAAGTGAATAAATGGAGAATTTCCGATTATAGAATCTCACCACTTTTCGACACCCATATGTTTTAGGAATTGACACTATAGTCTCCTACTTAACACTTTTTTTCTTATAGCCCGTTTGGCCAAGCTTCTAAGTAGGCGTTTGGCCATGCATTCCAATTTTTTTTTGGAATTTGAAATTTCAATTGAAGATGAAGTTTGTGTTTGGTTATAATACTTGCAACATATTTGGATACATTTTTTCCCAAAATCACGAAACATGATTTATAGCCCACAACTTGTAAAATATATCAAAACCACCCCAATTGTTATCATATTCTACTTTACTGCAATACATAGAAGATGCAAAATCAATATCACATTTTCTAATTCAACTAATACACAGAGAAGGAATTTAAGCCAAAAACAACATAAATATGAACAAGTTCTTCTTTAATATTGGGGTACATCTAAAGGTGGCTAACGGGTGGGGCGGGCCGGGGCGGGTTGTGTTTTTTTTTAACCGTACGGGTTAGGGTAGCGGGCCGGTTACGGTTAATTGTTAACGGGTTTAACGGGTTCGGGTTTATCCGGGTAAAAAGTAACCCGTACGGGTAGGGGTTTAAGGGGCCGGGCCGGGTTTCAAGAATTTCAATTTTTTTTAAAATTTGTTGTACACGTATTTTAAATAAAATATATAAAGATAACAATGATTATGGAAAAATTTGCACTTATAAATTGCAAGTGCAACATGTATTTCAATTTTCAAATTTCAAATTTCAAAATTCAACTCTTACAACTTACAAGTTACAACCAAGTACTAAATTCAACAAGTACTAAATTCAAAGGTTTTGCATCGCCCTTGTAAGTTCTTCATAATCAATATGAACTGATTGTCCTTCTTCTGGAGTGTTAAATTCAGATGGGTTACCATGTGTTAATATATCTCCAATTTCCTCGTCTTCTGGGCTATCAACATCTTCACGTCCTTGATTTCTTCGTTCCGATCTAATCCAATCTCTGAAACATACTAAAACTTCCAAAGCATTGCTTCCCAATGAGTGACGGGTGTCTCCTAGTTGTTGTCTTGCTTGACTAAATGCACTCTCTGATGCAACAGTTGAAATTGGCACATTCAGCACGTCCCGAGCCATAGCGGAAAGAACAGGAAATTGCTTTTCATTTTCACGCCACCATCCCAACGCTGAAAATTCCTTTGTGCGCATCTCCTTTTGCTTCTGCAAGTAGAAATTAAGTTCATCAATGTTCCTGCTACTGGTTTGAGTTGTAGGAAATGTAGTAAAAATATTATAACTATCAACTATTTCATCATCACACAAAGTAGTAGAACTTGAAGAAGTGGTACACTGCATATTGGGGTTAACATTGCCTACATTAAGAGCAACATCATCAACTATATTTGCATAATAATTATATAATTTTTGTAAATTATCATTTAGATTGTTCATACAAGTAAAAATATCTGGGGTTTCATCAATGAGTGACGGGTGTCTCCTAGTTGTTGTCTTGCTTAATTGGTGACAATCAGCCATCTTAATAGAAGGATTTAAAACAGCGCCAATTAAGTAAATCTGAGGAATTGGAAAGAAATATTTTTTGAATTTGTCTTGCATTTCTTCAACAACAACCATATGTTTTTCTTTCTTCTTAAATTCAAAGAGTAGAAAAGTAATTTCAGCTATATGTACTAAAATCATTGTAACAGTAGGGTAGTATGCTCCAGAAAACTCAATGCTAGCTATATAAAATTTATGTAAAAATTGAATAACATCATTAATGACCTCCCAGGTAGAAGGTGTTAACATACGGTTTCTATCAGTACAATGCGCATTAGCAA
>ML273092.1:0-76311 GCA_005239495.1 Nicotiana undulata
CGGAATGACCCCAAATTTTGCGGACAAGTCATAAATGACTATATGGAACTATTGCCAGTTCCAAAATTCTATTCGAACCATGATATCACGAGGTCCAATTCCAGGCTGAACTCCAAATCTTATGAAATTCCGAATTCCAAATTCAGGTGCCGAAATACTCCCGGGTCATCAGAAACCCGAGGCGAACAAACTCCCAAGTCTGAAATCATCATCCGGAGCTGCTGGAGCTGTCAGAACTCGATTCCGAGGTCGTTTGGTGAAGATGCTGCTCGGAACCAAAATTAGCCAAATAGGCTAGCCTTCAGGAACCATGTGTTCCTGAACTGGCCAAATCACTTCTTAATCTCAAACTACCTGCCCACACAAGTCATAAGGCACGAGTAGCCGCTATGGAAATAGTCATTCATGGGAACGGAGTCCCAACACACAAAACGACCAGCTCGGTCGTTACATTCTTTAGGAGAGAGGAATGATGTAGTTTGTGTATGGTACAAAAATACAGAGAATTAGCTAGAAATTGGATCGTTTTACAAGAAATTAAGGCATAAAAAAAATAAGGAAAGAGGAAGGAGAAAAAAATAGGAAGATGGTATAACTGAATCCCTTAATTAATCATGGATTGTATATAATTTAACAAAAACTTGTTTAAGACGGGTAATATATAATATTTGGACAATTTCGGTAAATAAATTTTATATATTGTATAGGAATGAAAAAAATCCCATAATTAAGTGATACCAAAAACTTGTTGGAATAGATGCCCCAAACACTTCAGGCCCAACATACACAATCCAGGGCCACCCAGATGATACACTGATACAAGTCTTGTAAACTTATTGTATAGATAGCCAATTTTTATTACACATCGGTTGCTTATTATTCTTTGTATAAATAGATGATAACAGGCTAATTTGTACAGTCGAACATTTCATTTTCAATACACATATATTTTCTAGCTTATTCTCTTTTGTATCGTTTAGGGTTTTCTACAGAATGAACCCAAAATTCTCTTCGCTCTCAGATTCAGAAATATCTAAATCCAATGGACCTATATTTAGCTTAATTCGTTTTATTTGAAGTTATTTTTCAATGCAGGATCTTGAGTCCATCTTCATAGTTCAGTCTGAAACTTGATGCATTCCTTTCCAAGGGCCAGTGATAGTAATGTAGCTTCATTAATCTTGAAGTTTGGAAGCAATTCTCAATCTCTACGAGCATTACAGTTTGATTCACATCACAATCATATTGTCCAATGCCAATAAGTTTGAATGAAACAATGGACGCATCAGACATTTCCTTTTTTTTTTTTACGGATTCATGAACGAATTTACATACATTGAACTCTATGTTATAAAATAAAGACTGTAAAGTAAATAAATCAAAGACAAATATACAGAGAGAGAGGGATATATTATTCACCTTTCAAGATTATGTACATAATGATTTGAAAACTCCTCTATTTATAGAAGAAAGGAAGCAGTTGCAAGGCTTTTCTTCAGCTGCTTGTAAGCTGTCTACATGAGCTGCTCGCAACCTGCCTGTTTAATAAGAAACAACTGCAAATCATTTCATCGAGTTGCTTACAACCTTCCTACACCAGCTGCTTGTAGATAAACTCCAACAGACTAAATGGATAATCTTCTTCAGGAAGATTATCTGTAGCGGAGTAATAAATGGACATCCACAGATAATAGTTTCATAACACTCCCCCTTGGATGTTCATTAAAGATAATGTGCCTCGTTAAAACCTTACTAGGAGAAATCCAATGGGAAAAATCCTAGTGAAGGAAAAAGAGTACACATATTTAGTAATACGCATTTCCAGCTATCTTATTAAAAACCTTACAAGAAAAAACTCATGGGGAAAAACTTAGTAAAGGAAAAAGAGTGCAACGCGTATTTCACTCCCCCCAATATTGTATACCGTCTTCTCAAAAGTTGAATTTGGGAAAAATTAGTGAACAAATCTGCCAGATTGTCACTTGAACGGTTTTGTTGCACATTAATGTCATTATTTTTCTGAAGATCATGTGTGTAGAATAATTTTGGTGAAATGTGATTCGTTCTATCTCCTTTTATAAATCCTCCCTTCAATTGGGATATGCATGCAGCATTATCTTCGTATAAAATTGTGGATCCTTTATCATGTTCCAAACCATATTTTTCTTGAATAAAATGAATCACTGATCTCAACTATACGCATCACCTACTTGCTTCATGAATAGCTATTATCTCAGCATGATTTGAAGAAGTAGCAGCAATAGATTGCTTTGTGAAGCGCCATGATATGACAGTTTCTCCACATGTAAACACATACCCGATTTGGTATCGAGCTTTATGGGGATCGGATAAATAACATGCATCTGCATAACCAATACGATTTGCACTACCTTTGTTAGCATTAGCAAGATACATAAGTGCACCAATTGCACTCAGATAGAGTATATTAGGACCAAGGAGTTCCTCATCCTCTTCTGGAGTTCGGAACCGATCCTTATTCACTTCAAATGATCGAACAATCAATGGGTGCGCTTTGTCCATGTAAAAGAGTTTTAAGGCCCTTTATGTATAGGCTGATTGATGGATAAAGATCACGTCTGCTAAATGTTCAATTTTCATACTAAGACAAAGTTTTGTGTTTCCAAGATCTTTCATCTTAAATTCTTTCTTCAGATATTCAATTGCATTTTGAGCTCTTCTGAAGTTCCAACAAGATTTATGTCATCAACATAAACAACAAGTATAACAAATTCTAATGACATTTGCATTATAAAAATACATGGAAAAGTAACATCACTTACGTAACCTTGTTTCAGCAATTATTCACTGAGGCGATTATATCACATGCGCCCAGATTCCTTTAAACCGTACAAAGACCTTTGTAATCTGATCGAATGCATTTCTCGAGACTCTGAATTACATGCTTCAAGCATTTTAGATCCTTCAGGGATCTTCAAATAGACTTATTCAAATGAGTAATATAGGTTATGCCTTGCATTTAAATGACATGACATCTTTAGGTGTCTGGACTACAGGTTCAATCCTCACAATCTTTTACAATATTGTGCACTATATTGTATCAAATATATTGTCGGCGATCATTTTGTATCAGTTGACATAACTTGTTGAGATCTCATCATTTTCTTTATTTTCAGGTACCTGAACTTCTTCTAGAGTTTCATGTAATGTTATGTTGTGAGCTCTTCTAGAGCTTATCTCCTCCTTATTATGATAATTTTGATCATTTGCTCCTATCCTTTTTAAGGATTTTTAACTTTGGAACCGATTGGTCTACCACACTTCATGTGTATAGTAAACTCCACCCTCCAGGGACTTCAATATTAATAGGAGCATTCGCAGCTGAAATATGATATTTAATTATGGATCAGCAAATACTTCTAGCATATTTTCCAGCTGTTCATTCCATCCCCCAAATGTTAGAAAACTAACATATATCCCAATCTTCTTTGGGAAACATATCTTTGTGAATTGTGGTAGAGAAATTAATCATATACCACACATCAAAAGTTATTAGATAGTAAACATATTTAGTTTCTGATCCTAAACCAATTGTGAGGGGAGGACTTATCATATTTTGTTGGTTTGATGCATACAGGTGCCGCTATATGTTGATACCTAATTTTTCCCAAATTTTTTTTTAGATTGCATATATACCTTCAAAATCATGCATTAGTGGCAACTAGTATTTTTCAATAATTTTTCTACATTTTTTATCAATTTGTCCAGTATTTTATTTCCAATAGATAGTTTGCATCACAGATGATTTCAAAAATATTTCCTGATTTAATTTATTATTTATGGTCCTATTAAGACCAAATTATTCCATAAATAGCCAAATTGGCACCTTTTGGCTATAATTGCAATAATTATTCAATTATAGCCCATGATTATAATTTTGTACTATTTTTACCGGAAACTAGTCTTTTGTATTTTTGAAATACCAAATAATCATTTTGAAATATTTCTATGCATGAAATTCATTTTTTTTAATTAGTAATTATTTGATAAAATTATTTTAACTAAATTATCTTGGTATTTAACAAATAGCCCCATTTTATTTCAATTATAACCTATTGAAACCAACCCAAATTACCTAATTACACTAGCCCAAAGATCCAAGCCCAAACCTAAATACTACCCGGCCCAACATCTGATAAATCTTGGCCGTTAATCAATTTTGATCAACAGTCCGGATTCACCCTTACCATATTTAACCTAATGACTTCCCCAACCCCTCATTTCCCCCTTCTCACACCCGCCGTCACACTCTCCTTCTCTCTCAAACTCCCTCTGCCCTAACCCTAGCTTCCCCTCGTCGTTGCTTGCTCGTTGATAACTATGGTGGTTCACCACCACTCCCAGCCTTAATGGCTCTCTTACGACCGGGATTCATGCTGTCTTTGAGGTCCTCAAGGGACCAGTGGCCGGTCTGCTCACCCCTGGGCCTGTTCTAACCATCCTCAGGCCACCATGGCTCGATTGAGTAAGATCGTCCTATTTTCTTGTTAGAACTATGGTTTCTAAGCCGGTGTCTCTATCTATGGTTTATTTATCTCGAGACCCTAATTCCCTCTCTTAACTCTTTAGATCTATAACAAATCTGAGAATATTTGAGTTATTTTTGCTTGTTTTTTATGAAAAACTTCCGATTATTCAAAGCGTCGCTTCATTTTCCTGATTAGGGTTTCTGGATCTTTTCTTCAAAATGATTTTCTCTGATTTTAAGTGTTATTCTATGATTCTCATATGTTTAAACGACATTTGCTAAGTTTCCTTAATTTTTCAACACTATGTTAGAATTCTAAGTTCATCCTTGTTTTTTTGCTATACGATTATGCTATGTGTGTTCTATTCTCATGAATATGCTTCGATTAATTAGAGTATTTTGTGTTTTTCACCCTAGTAATATCTTATTAGGGTTTCCGATTTGGTTCTTTCTGTTTATACTCCGCTTATTTGTTTATTCATGAAAGTCTATACTATTTCTCTTAAAATCAATACTATTTTGATTATTGAATCCTTGATTTACTGTGTTGATACTCCTTACTCATTTCCGACTACTTTTTTCCTATTTCTTTACAACCTCTAAATTATTTTTTTACCTTATTATGTGATTGACTGCATTATTAATTGATTCTTACTGCTACTTCATTAATTAGAGCTTTATGTATCTATCCCTAATTACCTATTATGTACCTATACTGTTTGAATTCGTTCCGTATTGTTTCATGTTCTTTAATGTTGGTAATTCACTCCCTTAATTAAGGGAAGAGTGGACTGATTTTACTTCTAATTGATTCTGAATTCTATAATTAGTGAACAATTTGATTCTTATCTTATTTACCCAACGATCAAACTATTATATATACTTTCTTTTCTTTTCATTACAGATACGAACTGACTGGTTTTAAAAACTCTCTCTTTTGGCACTTATAAACTTTCTGATATTTCTTGTTACTTGCTACTTAAATTGAATTAGCCAGCTGAAAGCCAAGGCTAATTATAGCACCCACAACTCTATACTTAGTTTACTCTGCTTAACTGGTATGTTTTAAATCCAAGTTCCAAACTCTATGTGCTTCTTTACTGCTTATTTTAGTGATTATTACTCCATGCCAGATGTTCTTAGCTTTTCAGTATGTTGTTAGCATGTTTATATCACTACTTTCACTTAGTATGAAAGAGTCATGTCATGTTCAACTTATGAATAACCTGTCTAAATGACTTTCTTATTGGTTTCTTTAGTATGTCTCAAACTGATTTTGCTCTGCTTATGTATGTTTGAATGATTGACAGTTTGCTATCCAGTTTCAGTTAATGAACCCGTCTTTGTAAAGTGATTTGTTACCCTAAAAGTAGTGCTGACTCCCTGCTCAATTATGTTTAGTACTTCTATGTCTTCTACTATTTGTTCTAAGATTCTTATCCCATACTATGTTTATATTATTAGTTATCACGCAATCCCATAAACCCCCTTAAGCACTTCTGATTCTATGTTCAACTTGATCTAGTGCAACTATGTTCCAATTAGAAATTATGAAATCTATTGCCTTATTGTCTGTATTGTTAGCTATTCCTTAATCCCAAAGACTTCTGTGCTTATGTGTTTCACTTGTGTGTTGTATATGTTCCCAACTCCAATACCCCTGTGTTAAAGACTGTTGTTTGAGTGATTTTGAACCTGTTTGCTTTGAGTTATTCTTCTGTTTTGTTGTATTATTCAAGTGTATACACTATTCTTACTTAACTTATTTTACTACTAAACAACTCCTATTTTTATAATACTCCCTCACTCAACTGGACCCTTTTCAGTACTGTTTTCCTATCTAAACAGTTTCAAAACTATGTCAAGCACTCTCACTCTACTCATAAGTCCTTAGGTTCTGCCCCTTCAATGTGTGACTGCCTTGGGATCCCTCTGAACTCTGACACACTGGGGTTGGCTTTTCCATACTACACTTACTCAGTTCTGGTTATGAAAAATCTGGGTGTGAGCACTGGCCGGGATCCTTGAGGTCCTTAGGGAACTCTGACACACCCGGACATGAGACTGGCTACAAACTCTTGGCATTTGAGGTTATGGAGGTTTGGGTATCCTCAGACTACATTTGGGCCTGCTTCAGGCTCTCTATGGTTTAACTTCTTCTCTTTTATTTAATTATGTAATTTATTTAGCTATTGGTTTGTAATAATTATTGTAAATAGATATTGGGGATGGTCAGTGAAATGGGGAGGGTAGCTATATAGTTCTATTAATGTCATTGGGTAGAAAGCATGTCTTAGGATTTACATCCTTTATATGTGCATTAGATACCATGTTCATAGGACTTCACCTTTACTGTTTTAGCATCATTAATCTATGTTTTGCATTGAACCATCCTATAATTTGGAAATCCTAGGATAATAAATAATATTAACATGAAAAATGTTACCCTTGTGTGCACTAGATATCATGTTTCCCAGGATTTCATATCTACTGTTTCATCATCTCATGTGTCACTAATCCATGTTTTATGCTTATCACTTAGAGATCCTGTTCTTAGGACAATAAACAACATGAACATAAAATTGTTACTCTTGTGCATTCAGAAATCATGTTCTGTAACTTTTCTGTGCATTTAGAAATCGTAACCTTGTTTGCATTCTGCCACTGACCATGAAAAGGTATAAGACAGTCTCACATTGTGATATTTTTTTTTCCTGAATAAAACTGGTATCAATTTCTGCACTCTCAGATTTACACCATCTAGAACAACATGTTATAGGTTAAACATTTTAAAGTTGTTTTAAACAACCAGTGACTGTTTAATCGCACAATCCCACGCCTAGCAAGCCTTAGGTAATTAACCTTTATGAAACTGAAAACTCTTTTGATTGTGTTTACTGTTTAAAGACTCACAGGTTTGAACTCCGTAGGCAAACTAGTAGGACCCTGCCGTTGAGTTTGTAAAAAACAAAGTTGCATGTTTCTGTGCATTGTTATTCACTTAGATATCCCTTTTAGGATCCGTTCTAATAAATTTGCCTCTTGTTTGTGTTTGAGACGTGTTGCTTATGTGCATTACGTGCGGAGGTAAATCTGAGCCTCTTAACTATCTTCCTGCACTTATCTGTTAGTCCTATTTGTTCTTGCCTATCGCCTAGAATTTTATCCTTTTAAAACCTTAGGGGGTTTGTCTAGGAGTGCCTATATCTAGAAGTTTTAAATTCCTCCAGGACCACAAGGAAGGGAAGGGTAACAACATGCCTAGAGCTCGCTAAATAAAACTCGCTTAATAACCGTTAAGGGGTGGGATAATGGGTAGGAAGGGATATGATGACCAATGCGCTAATGCCACGTGTAGCCCCTCACTGAGGAGTGATTATTGGGCATTGCATTGATGTGATCCTATAGGATAAATAACTTAGGACTTCCCCCTATCCTTTACATATGTGTGCTTATACTGTGAATCTTTCAAGAAAACCTTTATTCGTTTGTGCCTAGACTCCTAATTTATCAAACCTTTATTTGTTTACATATGTGTGCTTAGACTTCCTTTTTGCTACTTGTTTAATTCACAAAGCCTGTTTGGCTGGGAACCACAATTGTGGACTTTGAGGGGTGCCTAACACCTTCCCCTTGAAGTAATTTCAAGCCCTTACCCAATCTCTGGTTATTCAATCTGTGTTGTAAGTAACCCTTAGTAGGTGACCTGACACACCTTAATTCGTTAGGTTGCGACTCTTCAGACCCTTCACATCCATTATCCCAAAAGGAAATGAGTTGTCCCAATAATGTCAAAACCCTGACTGATCCGAAAGGAGAGAAAAAAAAAGGGGGGCGCGCAGCATGGCGACTCTGATGGGGATTCTAGGCTTTTACCATTTCAAGCCGCTTTGTGAATTTATATCTTTACTTTGTTAATACTTGTACCCTTTCCCTTTCCCCTTTATGTACAATTAACTGTTTATTTTCAAGTACTTATTTATTCAAAACGAAACTGACATGTTTCTTTGTTTTCCTTTGTATCTGCTTTAAATTATAACTGCTGTATTTATCGCTTTCATAACGTGCAAATAAATGACAACATGCTTTCTATTGCTTATTTATTGATGCATAATCATGCCCAACATCATATTCCACTCGTGCCTATACAAATCCTATAGCAACGCTTGATGAGTGGTTGCGCCCTTCCTATTTATATCACCCCCAAAATTCGGAAAGGCTTATTTGTGGTAAAACTAGTCGATCAGCGGTGCAGTCGATGGTTCCGTGCCTCCCCCCTTGAGTTGTCCGCTCAAGGGTACCAGTCTAGACCCTCATAGAAAACCTTACTCTTGTTATATTGTTCATGCATCATGGTCAAACCTAGCTGGATTAATGTGTCGTCCGCACAGTAACCCTTTAAGACAGCCTTGTCCAAAAGTCCACCGGGGTTTTCATAATCCCAATGGACGCAATCACGTTCTGTGCATTTATTTGGAGAACTAAATTCCTATATGCTAATCATAAGTGTATAAAAATAGTCGAGTCTGGCGGGAGTAGGGGCCTAACTATTTGTCTTGTAGAAAATGAGGCAAGAGGTCCCCAGATTCGGTATGGTCAGGATTATCCCTCCAATGCTCCTGAAATGGTGGGAAGGACTTTCCTATAGTGATAAGAAATAGGTAAAGAAGTATCTGGGAAATTTACCGCCTCTCTTGGACATCCAGTCAAACAATATGCTGATTGAGGCCGCTACTTTGTTTTGGGATAGTGAAAGAGTTGTATTCCGCTTTGGGAAAATTAAGCTGACACCGTTGTTGAGATAGGGGGACTAGCTGGACTGGTTTTGGAAACCCCTGGGTTGTTGGTACCTGAGAACCGCACGGGCAGAGGTTTTTTGAAAATGATGGGGTTGAAGAAGAACGCTGAATTGGAATGTCTAAAGCAATCCTATATACCCTTCGAGTACTTATATGAAAGATACGGTCACAGCAAGTCATACCGTACCTATCATGATGGGTTTACCATCACATCTCTGGCTCATATCCGCCGCAGGGTATTTGTATTCATTGTATGCTTTCTGGGATTGATAGTGTTTCCATAAAAAAAAGGGAAAGGATTCATACCGGGTTAGCCATGGTAACTAGGACTTTGATGGAAGGGATCGATGGGCAAACATTCAACATTGTCCCTATGATCTTAGCTGATATTTACCGAGCCTTAGAGCGTTGTCAAAGAGGGGTTAAACACTTCGAGGGTTGTAACTTATTGCTACAGTTGTGGCTCTTAGAACATCTTCAAAAGGGCCAATATCGCCAAGAACTTCCGCGAAGGGTTTGGAATGACCACATTGATTTCCATCACCCCAAGCGGATGACCTATATTCCAGATAGAGCAACCGGAAACCGCCAAAGAGTGGGTGGAATTCTTTGATAACCTAACTGAGGAGCAGGTGCAATGGATGTTCGAGTAGTTCCCAATGGACGAATTTATCATCAGGTCCAGGGATGCACCACACCTAGTGTTGGTCGGGTTAAGAGGTATATATCCTTACGTTCCTCTCCGAGTCATGAGGCAAGGAATCAGTCAAGGGAATAGAATAGTAGATGAAGATGTCGAGACTTAGGTCAAGTACAACCGACTGCGCAAAAGGGTCCATGATTCCGAAAATGAGCACCGGGAAATACATGAGACCAACAAGAGGTTGATAGAGGAGTGGAAAGAGATGGTTATCCTTTCTAACAACAAGCCTGAATACTTGGGGCGAGGCATAGTGGAGCTGGAAGGAAAAATCATCAAGAGGGTCGAAGACTGCCAGAAAGCTGAGGGAAACTAAGGAGGACACTTGGCTAGAGCGTACCTGCTGCTAGGAATGCGCGAGCTTGGAAATTTGTTCGATGAAATCAAGAATATCGAATCTGGAGAAGGTTTTTCTGGGACCAAATAGGCTAGATTTACTTTGCTGCATCAATGTAATAAGGTCGAGTTCCATTAGCGACTTTATTTCCTGTTTGTTATCTTAGTATCGTTTTGGGATTCGTTTATTTTTTCATTAATGAAATGAGGCATATTGGCATCTAAGTTCTCCAAATCAACTTGTCGCTAGGCCTACTTCGGGCACAACGAGGCTCCCAAAATTAGGACACACACTTACATTTCTGCAATATGTGTTTAAATACTGCAAATACTTTCTCATGATCCTCACTAACTTGGCTACATTTTTGTTTTATATTCTTTTGATTATTCTCCTCCCCAAAGGTTGGTTCGTGAATTCTGGCATCATTATGATACCACACAAGATCCATGGGCCCTCCACCTTCTCCTCATCCCAGTCCACCTAAAGGCAAAGGCAAAGGCAAAGGAAAAATGGATGATTTGAGTAACATCAGAAAGGAAAACACAATGCCAGCTGAACGAACAGAAGCTTCTGACAGTCAAGGTACTCAGGTTCTGAATGATGCTATGTCACAACTCGAGCAAAGGTTGTTGAAACTCCAAAGGGAGCTTGAACATGTTCGAAACTTGGCAAATATGTCCTTCTCACTAAGTGTTCCGGATGTCAACCACCCAAACACCAACAACCCCGCACCACCTCAGAGTACCCCCAACAAACAAAATCCTCTTACAACTCACCATTATACAAATCCACCAAAAAATCATACCGTTCCACCACAATACCAACATAACACTTGCCACATTCCGAGAAACACCCCACCAATCATCCCCGAACCACAAAATTCCACCAACGACCACCTCTATGCTCAAGCTCCATGCCATCATAACAACCCCATATACATGGAGACTCTACCTCACTCCACCCAACTCATCTCTTACATACCTGAATCCAGTGAGAAAGATATGCTTATCAAGAACTTGGCCGAAGAACTCAAGAAATTGACTAGACGAGTTCAAGGCGTTGAAGGAGGTAAGGGAATTGAATGATTTAATTATGAAGATCTCTGGATACATCCCGATGTAGAACTACCGGAGGGTTACAAACCTCCCAAGTTCGAGATGTTTGACGGTACTGGTGATCCATGGTCCATCTGAGGAACTATTACAACAAATTGGTCGGAGTAGGAAGAAACGAGAAGATTCAGATGAAATTGTTTATGAGGAGCCTCACATGAGATGCTCTGTCTTGGTACATCATCCAGGACCCTAAAAAGTGGTCCAATTGGGTGAGCATGGCATCAGATTTCATGGGCTGGTTCAGGTTCAACACGGAGAATGCTCAAGACGTGTTTTATATCCAGAATCTTAAAAAGAAGCCCACTGAAACCTTTCGCGAGTATGCCACTCGTTGGAGGTCTGAAGCAGCCAAGGTCAGGCCTGCCCTAGACAAAGAGCAAATGAATAAATTCTTCGTCCGGGCACAGGATCCGCAACATTATGAGAGGTTGATAGTGATTGAAAACTACAAATTCTTCGATATCATCAAGCTAGGTGAGAGAATTGAAGAAGGGATTAAGAGCGGAATGGTCACTAATTTTGAAGCACTGCAAGCCACGAAAAAAGCCCTGCAATATGGCGGCATATCCAAGAAGAAAGATGTGGGAGCGGTAATGGTTGCACATGGACCTAAATCCCCACTAACATATCGAACCTCTCCCATTACATACCAAACACCCCCACCCACATATCAGCCAGCACCTCCACCAACATATCAGCCATCTCCTCCACCTACTTATCAACCCACATCTCTCAGATATTCCCAACCAACCACTGTTTACCTTACATACAACTCCCAACCATCTCACTTCCAGTCACCTCCAGCTCGCCAAAATTTCCCAAGACCTCGACCCAACTTTGACCGCAGGACGCCCAAATAATATACCGCCATTTCCGAGCCTATTGACCAGTTGTATGAAAGGCTAAAAGTTGCTGGTTATGTCACTCCTATCCCTGTTGTGACCCCTGTATATCCACCCCAGTGGGTCAATCCAAACAAAACCTGTGCATACCATTCCGACATGAAGGGACATACCATTGTTGAATGCCGCTCACTGAACGATAAGATGCAGTCTTTCATTGATAATAAGATCATCCAAGCAGTGGAGGCTACTCCCAATGTCCGCAACAACCTACTCCCAGATTACACGAGTGCAGGAATCAATGTGATAGAGATAGAGGAAGAATGGGACCCAGAGGGGTCAATCGGGTTGATCAAAGAAGGTGATGACCCAAAGAAGCCAGCGGTCACACTTAATCCCATCATAGTCCAGATTCAGCCGTCAGGATATGTTGAAGTAGCTGCGTCAGTCCCATTCGAGTTTGAAGTGGCACCACCTGCAGACGCACCTGTGCCATTTGAGGTTCCATTTGAGGTTGAAGTAATGCCACCTACCACGACACCTGTCCCATTTGAATTAAAGGTAGCCACACCAATTACAGTTAAAGTGTCAACTACACCGCCTTTCAACACTAATGTTGTGCCCTAGGATTACGTAGGTGAAGCTAGAAGGAAAGGGAAGGTCAAGATAGAAGAAGCTGGTGCTGCACAAGGAATGACCAGGACAAGCAGGGTCTATACCCCTGAACACTTGGGAGAGTCTAGTAGGCAGGCTTCCAACAGACCTCCCATCATCGAAACAGGTCTGGATGACCTTTGGAGGAAGGTGCAAGCCAATAAATACTCCGTCATAGATCAACTGAACAAAATTCCAGCCCAAATATTCATCCTGTCATTACTACAAAATTCGGAAGCACACATGAATGTTTTGATGAAAGTGTTAAACGAAGCATATGTGCCTAATAACATCACCAATGGAGAAATGGTCAACATGGTGAGGAAGGTACTGGAAAGTCACAAGATCACTTTCCACGAGGATGAACTACCTCTTGAAGGGTTATGTCACAACAGGGCACTGCACATTACCGTGCAATGTGAAGATTATTTCATTACCAGGGTTCTGATCGACGGAGGGTCTAGCCTTAACATTTGCCCATTGACAACACTGAAAAGGTTGGGCAAAGGACTGTACGAGATATGAGAGGGGTCCATGAATGCGAAGGCTTTCGAAGGTTCTCAAAGGTCCACCATTTGAGAAATTAGTCTATGTCTGCAAATAGGGCCTACATGGTTTGAGGTTGAATTCCAGGTGTTGGATATATCCGCATCCTATAATCTGTTATTAGGACGACCATGGATACATGCCACTAGGGCTGTGGCATCGAATTTGCATCAGGCGGTAAAATTTAAGTGGAATCACCAGGAAGTAATCATCCATGGAGATGGAAGCAACCCTATCTACAACCGCCAGACCATCCTGGTGGTTGAGGGTAGAAGAAGGCTGTGTGGAGAAACCTACCACCACATCGAGCGGGTCAACCCAATAGACAAGAATAAGTGGTGGGATAGTAAGAACGAGAGCATATTGAATTGGAGTGGATACGAACTTGGCAAAGGACTCGGCAAGAATCTTTAGGGACTCTCCAAACCGATACAACTAAAACACCATGACACCACTTTTGGTCTGGGATACAAGTACACTCTGCAAGAGTACAAAGACTCGTCGCCACCATAGCGCGGTCCCTATTATCCATTGGAATAACCTATACCGCATATGGAGCAGACTTTCCAACAAGCCGACGTCATATGGTGGTCAGAAGAAGAAGAAGGAATGGCAGCATCTAGAAGATGAAGACATGGACTGTTGCGTTATTGTCGAGGAGTAGAAGGAGGAAGGACCTTCTATCCAAGCTGTGAGCAAAGACTCATTCCTCAGAAACTGGACTTTCAGACCATCCAGGGCCCGACGAGTCCCGGGGTAGCAAGGCTGAACAAGCATTGTTTATTTCATTTTCTAATGGTTTCCTTTTCGCATTTCTATTTTTCAATAAATCTCCAATGTTCCAAAACATTCGTTTATATTATCAAAAATCGCGTTTACATTTCAATGAATCAGTATTTATTACTATCGTTTTTCTCTCATTACTTTTATCTATACATCATTACTATTTCTTGTCTTGGTGAACCAATAACTGTGACATGCAATGAGGCAATGCAACAAGCTTACTATGGTCGTTCGCCGCCTGGGGAATGGATGTCATTGAACCGATCGAGCCTACCGCCTCAAACGGGCACCGGTTCATCTTAGTAGCTATTGATTATTTCACCAAATGGGTCGAATCAGCATCTTACAAAGCTGTGACTAAGAAAGTCGTGGCAAACTTTGTCTGCGACCGTATCATTTGTCGATTCGGAGTTCTAGAGTCAACCACCACCGACAACGGCTCGAATCTCAACAGTGATATGATGAAAGCCATGTGCGAGACTTTCAAAATCAAGCACAGTAATTCTACATGCTATAGACCTCAGATGAATGGAGTTGTAGAAGCCGCCAATAAAAACATCAAGAAGATTTTGAGAAAGATGATAGAAAAACACAAACAATGGCACGAAAAGCTATCAATTGCCTTACTGGGATATCGCACCACATTCCGTTCATCAACTAGGGCAACTCCTTACTTACTGGTTTATGGTACGGAAGTTGTTATTCCCGCCAAAGTAGAGATTACTTCCTTAAGAATCATACAAGAAGCTGAGCTCAGCGATGCAGAATGGATAAGAAGCCGTTATGAGCAACTAGCCCTCATAGACGGGAAAAGAATGAATGTAGTATGTCACGGACAACTTTATTAGAATAGGACGTCCAGAGCCTTCAACAAAAGAGTCAAGCCAAGACAGTTCACACCGGGGCAGCTGGTGTTAAAGAAGATCTTTCCACATCAAGATGAAGCCAAAGGGAAATACTTTCCCAAATGGCAAGGTTCGTATATGGTTCACCAAGTGTTGACAGGAGGAGCCCTTATACTTGCAGAAATGGATGGAGAAGTCTGGACAAAACTAATTAATTCAGATGTAGTCAAGCGATACTATGTGTAACTCTTTATGCTTTTCTCAAATGATGTAAATTGAACTATGCCTGGATTGATTCTCGTTTAAGAGGGGATACGTAGGTTTCCCTATGGGTTCGGTCACAATTCAATAAAAATCTCATTTCCCCCCGCAATTGGAAACTGGGGCAGAATTTTGAAGAGGATCCTCAAAATTCCGAAGCAAGTTCAGTTGATCGCAGCATGAACAACAGTCAGAGACGTCAACCCATCTAACTGGGGCAGAATTTTGAGGAGGACCTTCAAAATTCCGTAGCGTAAGAGTTGAAATGTCTCAGACCTTGTCACGGTCGTCGGTTCATCTAAATTTCTTAAAATATATTTTTTACTATGTCTTTACAAAATCATGCATGCTTGCTTGTAAAATAGCTCTGTTTAGCAAACGCTACCCCGATGATGTAAACAGGGTCACCAGACCAAGCAGAACGGGACAAGCAAAGCCAGCAGGACCACAAATCATCCTCCCCACCTACAGAACTCACAATTTTTCTTTGGATGCAGGAACAAAAAATAAACATGTTTCGAAGTCACAATACTCAAAACAATTGCAATCGCCGAATTTTCTACCAGCACAAAGGATAATCATGCTTCATAGTCACAATTCTCACAACTATCACAATGTCGAAATCTCTACCAGCTAAGAAATTCTGCTACTATTTTTTTAATTCTGCTACTATTCGTTGTTTATTCTTCTGCATAAGGCTAATTTCCGCCTTCCCTTGCATGAGGCTAAGCTCTGCCTCCATCTACCTAAGGCTAATCTCTGCCTTCCCCTGCATAAGTCTAATCTCTGCCTTCGTCTTGCATAAGGCTAATCTCTGCCTTCCCCTGCATAAGTCTAATATATGCCTTCGTCTTGCATAAGCTTAATCTCTGCCTTCCCTCTACATAAGGCTAATCTCTGCCTCCCTTTGCATAAGGCTAATCTCTGCCTCCATTTGCATAAGGCTAATCTCTTCATTCCATCTACATAAGGCTAAGTTGTGCCTTCATTGCATGGGACCAAGCCCTGTCCCGCATCTTGCATGAGGCTAAGCTCTTCCTCCAAATCTGCATAAGGCTAATCTCTGCCTTCCTTTGTATGAGACTAAGCTCTGTCTCCATACTTGCATGAGGCTAAGCTCTGCCTCCAATTTACCTTCTTTCACCGAGATTAAGCGGTGTCTCTCAAGCATTTTTTATTTTGCTCCTCTTTCGGGCTAAGGTCTACCCTCCAATTCGAAAGACTAAGACTTGTCTTGTCAACATCATGTTATTGCATTTCATGGGCTGAAATATCGCCAACCTTTCCAAAGACGCCATAGTCCAACGACATCATCCTCATAGCCGGAAGACACCATGTCATGGCCTGAGGATCTCTCTCAAATTTTCATCTCATTATTCAAAGGCATCATAGTTTGGAGGCACCATCTTCATGGCCCGAGAAAATCATTTCATGGCCTGCGAATCTCTCATCAAACAATTCATGGAACCGGACGTCATCCCTAATCGTCCGAAGACAACTTTCATAGTCCAAAGGGAACCTGCATCATGTTTAAATTTCTGCACAATATATGCTTGTAGTACTCTTATTTGCAGGTGACCCGACAAGCAACTGCTATTCCAGCAGGAGCAATCACACTCCAGTTCCCTCAATTATATCAAACCTAAACCCTCTCGTGAACCATTCATTCACCCATCCCTAGATAGTGCGTC
Organism: Nicotiana undulata; assembly: GCA_005239495.1. Lineage (NCBI taxonomy): Eukaryota > Viridiplantae > Streptophyta > Magnoliopsida > Solanales > Solanaceae > Nicotiana > Nicotiana undulata. The sequence goes on from ML273092.1 coordinate 17,081, forward strand.
CGTTCTTGTAATGACTTCACCGGTATGTCTCGCCGTTGAATACAGAACTACATACAACCTAATTCTTGTAAACCTAGGGATATGTAGGCAGCTCAGAAGCAGGGTGCGACCTAAACCTCTCTAACTATTTCGCTCGGTCAAAATTGGCCATTATATCTTTACCCGAGAACTCTTTCATCCTTTCCGGGTAAAGAGGGGAAGCTGTTGATACCCAATTTTTCTCAAAATATTTTTTTAGATTGTATATATATCTTCAAAATCATGCATTAGTAGCAACTAGTATTTTTCCATAAATTTTCTACATTTTTATCAATTTGTCCAATATTTCAAAATTGCATCACAAATGATTTCAAAACTATTTCCTGATTTAATTTATTATTTATGATCCTATTAAGACCAAATTATTCCATAAATAGCCAAATTGGCACCTTTTTGCTATAATTCCAATAACTTTGCAATTATAGCCCATGCATATAATTTTATATTATTTTTACCGAAAATTAGTCTTTTGTATTTTTGAAATACCAAATAATCATTTTGAAATATTTCTATGCATGAAATTCATTTTTTATAATTAGTAATTATTTTATAAAATTATTTTAACTAAATTATCTTGGTATTTAACTAATAGCCCCATTTCATTTCAATTATAACCTATTGAAACCAGCCCAAATCACCTAATTACACTAGCCCAAAGACCCAGGCCCAAACCTAAATCCTACCCGACCCAACATCTGATGAATCCTAGCCGTTGATCAATTTTGATCAACGGTCCAGATTCACCCTTACCATATTTAACCTAATGACTACCCTAAACCCCTCATTTCCCCCGTCTCACAACCGCCATCATACTCTCCTTCTCTCTCAAACTCCCTTTGACCTAACCCTAGCTTCCCCTCGTCGTTGCTTGCTCGCCGTTAACTATGGTGGCTCACCACCACTCCCAGCCTTAATGGCTCTCCTACGACCGGGATTCATGCTGTCTTTGAGGTCCTCAAGAGACCAGTGGCCGGTCCGCTCACCCCTGGGCCTATTCTCACCATCCTCAGGCCACCACGGCTCGATTGAGTAAGATCGTCCTATTTTCATGTTAGAACTATGGTTTCTAAGTCGGTCTCTCTATCTCTGGTTTATTTTTCTCGAAACCCTAATTCCCTCTCTTAACTCTTTAGATCTGTAACAAATCTGAGAACAATTGAGTTATTTTTGCTTGCTTTTTATGAAAAACTTTCGATTTTCAAAGCGTCGCTTTATTTTCCTAACTAGGGTTTCTGGAACTTTTCTTCAAAACGGTTTTCTCTAATTTTAAGTGTTATTCTATGATTCTCATATGTTTAAACGACTTTTGCTAAGTTTCCTTTTAACCCTAACTAGTTATGTTGAAAAGCCTTAATTTTTCAACACTGTTAGAATTCTGAGTTCATCCTTGCTTGTTTTCTATACGATTCTGCTATGTGCGTTCGATTCTCATGAACATGCTTCGATTAATTAGAGTATTTTGTGATTTCACCCTAGTAATATCTTATTAGGGTTTTCGATTTGGTTCTTTCTGTTTATACTCCGCTTATTTGTTTATTCATGAAAGTCTATACTATTTCCCTTAAAATTAGTACTATTTTGATTATTGAATCCTTGATTTACTGTGTTGATACTCCTTACTGATTTTCGGCAACCTTTTTCTTATTTTTTTTACAACCTCTAAATTATTATTTTTACCTTATTATGTGATTGGCTGCATTATTAATTGATTCTTACTGCTATTTCCTTAATTAGAGCTTTATGTATCTATCCTTAATTACATATTTTGTACCTATACTGTTTGAATTCTTTCTTTATTGTTTCTTGTTCTTTACCGTTGGTAATTCACTCCCTTAATTAAGGGAAGATTGGACTGATTTTACTTCTAATTGATTCCAAATTCTATAATTACTGAACAATCTGATTCTTACCTTATTTACCCAGCTTTCAAACTATTATATACACTCTCTACTCTTTTCATTACAGATACGAACTGATTGGTTCTAAAAACTCTCTCTTTTGGCACTTAAAAACTTTCTGCTATTTCTTGTTACTTGCTACTTCAATTGAATTAGCCGGCTGAAAGCCAAGGCTAATTATAACACTCACAACACTATACTTAGTTTACTCTACTTAACTGGTATGTTCTGATTTTAAATCCAAGTTCCAAACTTTATGTGCTTCTTTACTGCTTATTTTACTGATTATTAGTCCATGCCTGATGTTCTTAGCTTTTTTGTATGTTGTTAGCATGTTTATATCACTGCTTTTAATTAGTATGAAAGAGTTCTCTCATGTTCAACTTATGAATAACATGTCTAAATGACTTGCTTATTGCTTTCTTTAGTATGTCTCAAACTGATTTTGCTCTGCTTATGTATGTTTGAATGATTGACTGTTTGCTATCCTGTTTCAGTTAATGAACCTGTCTTTGCAAAGTGATTTGTTACCCTAAAAGTAGTGCTGACTCCCTGCTCAATTATGTTTAGAACTTCTATGTCTTCTACTATTTGTTCTGAGATTCTTATCCCATACTTTGTTTATATTATTATTTATCTCCCAATCCCATAAACCCCCATAAGCACTTCTGATTCTATGTTCAACCTGATCTACTGCAACTATGTTGCAATTAGAAATTATGAAATCTATTGCCTTATTGTCCGTATTGTTAGCTATTCCTTAATCCCAAAGACTTCTGTGCTTATGTGTTTCACTTGTGTGTTGTATATGTTCCCAACTCCCAATACCCCTGTGTTAAAGACTGTTGTTTGAGTGATTTTGAACCTGTTTGCTTTGAGTTATTCTTCTGTTTTGTTGTATTATTCAAGTGTTGCACTATTCTTACTTAACTTATTTTACTACTAAACAACTCCTATTTTTATAAGACTCCCTCACTCAACTGGACCCTTTTCAGTACTGTTTTCCTATCTAAACAGTTTTAAAACTATGTCAAGCACTCTCACTCTACTCTTAAGTCCTTAGGTTCTGCCCCTCCAGTGTGTGACTGCCTTGGGATCCTTGTGAGATCCCTCTGAACACTGACAACTGGGGTTGGCTTCTTTACACTGCACTTACTCAGTTCTGGTTATGAAGAATCTGGGTGTGAGCACTGCCCGGGATCCTTGAGGTCCTAAGGGAACTCTAACACACCTGGACATGAGACTGGATACAAACTCTTGGCATTTGAGGTTATGGAGGTTATGGAGGTTTGGGTATCCTCAGGATACATTTGAGCTTGCTTCAGGCTCCTTATAGTTTAACTTATTCCCTTTTATTTAATTATGTAATTTATTCAGCTATTGGTTTGTAATAATTGTTGTAAACAGATATTGGGGATGACTAGTGAAAAAGGGAGGGTAGCTATATAGTTCTATTAATGTCATTGGGTAGAAAGCATGTCTTAGGCTTTACATCCTTTATATGTGCATTAGATACCATGTTCATAGGACTTCACCTTTACTGCTTCAGCATTATTAATCTATGTTTCGCACTGAACCAGCCTATATTTAGAAATCCTACTCCTAGCATAATAAATAATATTAACATGAAAATTGTTACCCTTGTGTGCACTAGATATCATGTTTCCAGGATTTCGTATCTACTGTTTCAGCATCTCATCAGCCACTAATCCATGTTTTATGCTTATCACTTAAAGATTCTATTCCTAGGACAATAAATAACATTAACATAAAATTGTTACTCTTGAGCATTCAGAAATCATGTTCTGTGCATTTAGAAATCGTAACCCTGTTTGCATTCTGTCACTGACCATGAAAAGGTATAAAACAATATCACATTGTGATATTTTTATTCTGAATAAAACTGGTATCTATTTCTGCACTCTCAGATTTACACCATCTAGAACATCATGTTATAGGTTAAATATTTTAAAGCTATTTTAAACAACCAGTGACTGTTTAATCGCACAATCCCACGCCTAGGCAAGCCTTGGGTAATTAACCTTTATGAAACTGAAAACTGTTTTGATTGTGTTTACTGTTTAAAGACTCACAGGTAGGACCCTGCCGTTGAGTTTGTAAAAAACAAAGTTGCATGTTTCTATGCATTGATATTCACTTAGATATCCTGTTTAGGATCTGTTCTAATAAAATTTCCTCTTGTTTGTGTTTGAGATGTGCTTCTTATGTGCATTACGTGTGGAGGTAAATCTGAGCCTCTTAACTGCCTTCCTGAACTTGTCTGTTAATCCTATTTGTTCTTGCATGTTGCCTAGAATTTTATCCTTTTAAAACCTTAGGGGGTTTGTCTAGAACTGCCTATATCTAGAAGTCCTAAATTCCTCCGGGACCACAAGGAAGGGATGGGTAACAACACGGCTAGAGCTCGCTAAATAAAACTCGCTTAATAACCGCTAAGGGGTGGGATAATAGGTAGAAAGGGATATGATGACTAGTGCGCTAATGCCACGTGTAGCCCCTCACTAAGGAGTGATTACCGGGAAATGCATTGATGTGATCCTATAGGATAAAAAACTTAGGACTTCCCCCCATCCTTTACACATGTGTGCTTAGACTGTGAATCTTTTTAAAAAAACCTTTATTCGTTTGTGCCTAGACTCCTAATTTATCAAATCTTTATTTGTTTACATATGTGTTCTTAGGCTGCCTATTTGCTACTTGTTTAATTCACAAAGTTTGTTTGGATGGGAACCACAATTGTGGACTTTGAGGGGTGCCTAACACCTTCCCCTTGAAGTAACTTTAAGCCCTTACCCAATCTCTGGTTATTCAATCTGTGTTGTAAGTAACCCTTAGTAGGTGACCTAACGCACCTTAATTCGTTAGGTGGTTACTCTTCAAACCCTTCACATCCCTTATCCCAAAAGGAAATGAGTTGTCCCAATCATGTCAAAACCATTACTAATCCTAAAGGAGAAAAAAAAAGGGAGGCGCGACACTGTATGCAATTTAGAAAATCTTAGACCAACACATGAGGCTTTGTTCTCATAAGCGATAGTTTAGCCATTAATAGGAGGTATTCAATGCTAAACTAGCTTAGATATAAACCAACATCATCAAAGTGAACTATCTTGATTTCATAATCTGAAAATTATGTTCTTAATTAATTAAAGCAGTTTCAAATGCCAAACTGCAGGTTTATAATAAACGCACATATAACCATCTCATATATGCATCTATAAGTGGTTCTCATGATAGATGAATGGGCCCATATTCACCCTTTATATATTTCAGATCAGGGTCTTAGTCCCAACTTTAGCTGGTATAATCAATTTGTTCTCAGAACATAACAACATAAGAGAATTCTTGAAGAATCTTCTTGTTCTTCGATATATGCGTATTTGAATTCTCAAATAGCTCATTTAAAAATGGCAAATGAAAACTTCAAGTTTATTATTGCATGTGCTATCTCTTAGTAAACTTCTGGTTTACTAAGGCATAAATTTTTGCATTGGTAAACTTCTGATTTAATGTGGTTACTTTTGTATTAGCAAATTTCTGATTTACTGTAGCTACTTTTGCCTCAGTAAAACTTCTGGTTTTTTGTGACTGCTTTTGCATTAGTAAACTTCTGGTTTACTGTGATACATGATGTAGTACAAATTGAAGAATAAGGCGGGTAACTTTCCATACATAGTATTTTACCCCCTATGATTGTGGAAACATGAAAGTTTTCAATCTTCCAATCATTTGTAGTCTAATTATGATAGTCATTTGTATTAGTAAACTTCATATTTACTACAACATGTGTTTCACCATAATCATATAATATGAATGATATATTTGTGTATAAGCTCTTCGAGAGTCTTTGTTTATTATCCACAATCTAATATTTATCAGACACTATTGGGGTCATGTGTCTTCTAGACAAACAATAGCTCTTCATGAGTTGTTGATATATTTTGTACTATCAAATATTGTTCAGACACTTCTGGTATCATGCGAGAAAATCATAATCAAATAAATAATATAAAGCTAATTCTAGATTTATAAATGACGAAAATAATTCTTATATTTCTACCACTAACTTTGTGACAAATATCTCCTTCAAGGATAAATACCATTAACATCTGAAAATTTTGTATCAATGCGGCAACGACATAGTCATTGCATTTTTTAAGGAAAGATGCACGAGTTGTTATTTCCTTCAGGGAACTCAATAACTAACCATAATATATTAATGTGGTTGAAGTAGAAATAATTCTACAAGAATGCATTTGCTTTATAATGATATTTAATAAAATTATCCAAGATGTTTTACGTACAACAGGTACGTGTGACAATGATTTTTATGCCACAAAATAATATTTATATCCTCTGTTATTCTAGCTCTTTAGGATGTGAGTTGTGGTATTTCTTCATTCACTCAAGGGAATGAAAATGTGCTTAAAAATTGAATAGCTCATTATTTTGTTTAAGCACAGAAAGATATACTTTCATAATATTTTCCTACTTCAGGAGGAAATTTCAATTGTGTTACTTCCTCAGGAGCAAATTTAAAATACGAAATATTGAGTATATATTCTCTCAATCATATTACCTCTTATGGAGGTGAACTGTAATATATTTACATCAAAAACGTGTTCATATTTACAAGCTTTATTAATATTGTCACATTCGCTTCAGGGATATGATTAATATTTAGCATAAGTTCTCATCCTTCTGGAACAGAACATAATTATCTGAACGTGCATTAATCACACCAAATTGTGATGGCTTAGAACCTCTTTTAAGATAATGCTACTTTAGGAGCAAGCAAGTAATATAGAGGTAGTTTCTCTAACTTATCTTCAATTGTAACCATAGAAAGCCTAAATTATTACTTCTAGTGGTCATAATAGGTTTATACCACTTCTGATGTTTAACAAATGTGGTTACAATGAGATATACAAAGTATTGCCACTTCTGGTGGTCGTACTTTGTTAGAGTTCAAGTGAACCATAAAATTAAGTCATAACAAGACTTCAGGAAATATGCCACTGCCTGTGACTTTATATTTCTTGAAAACTCCCATACTTAGCCAAAGATGAAAATAATAAATCATGGTCTCTTCTCGTAATATTTTTCTTCAGAAACAAATTTATGGCATGAACTGCTAAGTGAACCAATTATGCTCCTTAGGACCAATGAATAAAAATCATATTGTTAGTAGCAAAAAACAGGAATGTTTGATATGAAGGAAGCACTAACCTTTTGAGTAGAACTCTTAATTATGGCGATTGGATCTGATTTATATCCATAGACTTTTGCTAACACAACTCAACAAATAGTTAGTGTTAAGCAATATATGAAAGTGTAAAAATTAATGTCACAAGTCCTTTGCTACAAACCTACTTCAAGATAGCAAAGCCGCAAGGGAAAATAATTTGTCGTTCATAAAGACAAAGTGATATAGTAAAACCTTTAAGCAAAACAAGGAATCATTTCCATGCCTACTTTGCTAATATGGAAATAAAATACTAACACAAACGAAATATAAATCGTTCAAACCACTGTAAAAAGGGTAGAAATCCATAAATACAACAGTTTAATCTTACTTACAGTGAGACAGATGCCTTTGGACGAGGATAACTATAGTAATACATCTTTCAAAGTAAGTGCTCAAGGAAGAGTCTCGTGCTGATGACTTGTTATAAAATAAAGACTGTAAAGTAAATAAATCGAAGACAAGTATAGAAAGAGAGAGACTAATATATTATTCAACTTTCAAACTGATGTACATAATAAACTGAAAACTCCTCTATTTATAGAAGAAAGGAAGCAGCTGCGAGGCTTTTCAAGAAGCAGCTGTGAGGCTTTTCTTCAGCTGCTTGTAAGCTGTCTGCATGAGCTGCTCGCAATCTACCTATTTAATAAGAAGTTGTTGCAAATAATTTCATTGAGTTGCTTGCAACCTGCATGCATCAGCTGCTTGTAGATAAACTTTAACAGAGTACTAAATGGATAATCTTCTTCAAGAAAATTATTTATAGCAGAGTAATAAATGGACATCCACAAATAATAGTTTCATGACACTCTACAAATAATCTAAATTTGTAGAGTCCCCTTTGGGACACATTGTTGGAGAAATACCAAAAGCTCCTCTGATCAGGTCGTATCACATGTTGACATATAGCGGGGCTCCACTACTTAGATATCTTATCCACAACAAACATTTTATTTTACATAATAAAACCCCTTTATTTCTGTCCAATTTGACAAGCTTGACAACGCCAAATTTCGATTATCTATCTAATCTAAGCTTAGATAAAGAAATCTGAAAATAGAGCAATTGATTGAGTAATATTATTATTATTTTTTCCTACAGAATCAGTATATATAGCTTAAATCCTCTAAAATCAAAATATCTTTCAAGATAGTGCAATAGCAGGTATTTAACCAGGCTCGAATAATCCACATTTTATTCCTCACGCATGGAAGAGAAAGAGGCCAGAATAAGCATATGGGCTTTACTTGATACTCTTCGTCAGATTCAGATTCAATAATTGTTACGGGGTTAATTTTAACAACACCGTGAGGACAACTAGCTAGCCAAACTGCTAAAGCCTAGTTTCAGTCCAAGTGAAAGAACAACACAAAAACATGCTAACAATGGCAATACTTCTTACACACAAAGTTGGAAAGAAAGATGAAGTAAAGGCACACAAAGAATCTTGGGGCCAAGGCCAGCATCTTCTCCGTCGTTTGCCATGTTAAGTAGCCAAAGCTCTGATACCAATTGTCACGGGGTTAATTTTAACAACACCGTGAGGACAACTAGCTAGCCAAACTGCTAAAGCCTAGTTTCAGTCCAAGTGAAAGAACAGCACAAAAACGTGTTAACAATGGCAATACTTCTTACACACAAAGTTGGAAAGAAAGATGAAGTAAAGGCACACAAAGAATCTTGGGGCCAAGGCCAGCATCTTCTCAATCCTAGGCTAGCTAACATATGCTTACACTTCTTTGGGGCAAGTTCACACATAGTATTTAGTGATTAGCCAGTATTTATTTTTGTCTTGAAATTTTAAATTAAAAATCTTAATTTCAGGACATTTTTGTCCTAAAAAGTTGAACTAAAAACTAAAATTCAGGACGCACTGCCTAATTCCTAAATAGCAACCTTTTAAAGTGGCTACCCGGTGCTTTTTCTATCTTATTATAATCACGAAGTAGCACCTTATTGGGGCTGGAGAGACCCAAATTCATGGTGGCCTATGAGTTTAGGACCAAGCCCTTCCTAACAAAGACCAGAAATAATAACTGCAACTCATATAAGAGAAAAAGATCTCTTAACAGTCAGCAAATTCAGGAACAAATCATGCATATAAGGTAACAATTATTCAAAGATCATATTAGGAGATAGCATCTCATATTTTCAATCAAAGTGTGTCACTTAATAGCGCCTACTCAACCCCTCCCCGACCAAAGACCGAATATTTAGATCTTGAACAATATTGCATGGGGTGCTCAACATATTGTAAACCAAGAGACCGGAATAAGTGTCTATACAGTAGAAATCGGGGCTTTTCATTCTTTGATCGAGATAGGGATGCCACGTCAAAGAGCTAGGACGCCGAGCCGAAATCAAAGTCTCTTTCCAGATCGAGGTCGACATCAATAATCGAGGCCAAAAAGAGACAGACTCCAAAGTGACGTCGATGTAGCTTAATAAAGGAAAGGGCGAGATATCCGCGACAGGTCGAGGATCGTGGAGTGAATCTCGGAATGGATCGATCTACGACTGTTAATCAATAGTTAATATAATTTCCTACTATAATTAGAAGTGTAGCTTGTTTAGGACTCCTCTACTATATAAAGAGGAATCACATTCATTTGTAATCATCATTATTAATTGATAACATACATATACTCATTAGTCTCTTGCTATTTCACTTACTTTTCATCATAATTGCTTTATCATCTACAATTCTTATTATTCCACCTCGAGACTGCCCCAAATCGAGGTCGAGGCGTTGCTTATACACTGGTTTGATTTATTTTATCGTCTAATTCATGTGTTTTATTCCCTGTTTATCAATTGGTATTGGATTAAATCACATATCCTTAAAACCACAATATAAGTTTAATTGTTATCCAATTTTTAGGGTAAACAGTTTAGCGCCCACCGTGGGGCTAAGGATAATGTGATTGTTCAGTGCTGACTCTGATAATACACACTATTTTATGCTTGTTCTTGTCAAGTATCTTTGCTTTCAGGTTAAAACATGTCAAACTCACAAAACGCACCCACACATGGTGATAATAGCCTCGGGTTCCATGGGGAAAACGACAATGTAATTGCTCCAGGAGTCGAGGTGCCACAAGTTAATCTCGGGGGAGTACTGGTTTCCAACCCAGTCGATGTCAGTTTGCACGTTGCTTTAAATACAGACCTAGGCGCAGACCCCGAAAGGAGTGTACGCAGAGAAGGACGATCTAGTGGCCAAGATGCACAGGGTAGAGGAGACGGAGGAGTCAGTCTCTAAGTGGTATTCGAGATGCTTCAGGCTCAACAAGCCGTTATTGCTCAGTTACAAAATCAACATAGAGCTCTGAATGGGGTCGAGGCGAAAACCATTCGCCGTACCGAGCCAGTGTCGGAAAGGTCGAATGGTAACGAATCGGGGAATGATCCTGTGATAATGAAAATGCTCGAGGAGCTCACCAAAATAATTGATTCAGGAGAGAAGAAAATCGAAGCTAATGATAAAAAAGTGGAAACATACAACTCCCGAGTTGATCAGATACTGGGAGCACCGCCGATCTTGAAACGGATGGATTCAAATAAGTTTGTAGAAAAGCCGTTTTCTCCGAGTGCGGATCTGAAACCCGTTCCAAAAAAGTTTCGTATGCCGAACATACCTAACTTAATGGGACCACTGATCCCAACAAGCATGTCACTTCCTACACATGCGCCATCAAGGGTAACGATTTGGAAGATGATGAGATCGAATTTGTGTTATTCAAAAAAGTTCGGAGAGACCCTGTCGAAGGGAGCAATGATTTGGTACCACAACCTACCGCCGAATTCTATCGACTCATTTTCCATGTTAGCATATTCTTTCACAAAGGTGCACGGCGGGGCCATAAAGGTTGCGACAAGGAAATCAGACTTTTTCAACGTAAGACAGAGAGATGATTAAATGTCGAGGGAATTCGTATCCTGATTTCAAATGGAACGCATGGTGTTACCCCGGGTCACAGATGATTGGGCCGTTCAAGCTTTCACTCAGGGGTTGAATGAATGAAGTTTGATAGCATCACATCAGTTGAAGCAAAATTTGATCGAGTATCCGGCTAAAAACTTGGGCCGATGTACACAATCGATACCCATCGAAGATCATGGTCGAGGATGACCAACTAGGGGCTCCTTCCGGTTCATTACATCCAAATAGGTTAACATCTAAAAATCAGAGGGACATCGACAGGGAGCCAAGGTCGAAAAAGACCAATATCAACCGTACACCGCAGATCAAAGGAAAAATTTCCCAGGACGCAATTCCGCCCGGAACGATCAAGGAAATGATCGAGGACATAATTCATGGGGACTTATGAGAAAAAATGGTTTTGATCAATACGTCGATCCCACAGAGGCACCTCGATTATCAAAATATATTTAGTATCAATGCATCAGGCATTGTATAGGCAATTGGAAGGATCAAAGATACTAGATGGACCAGACCCATACCGACCAATCCTTCTCATAGAAACCCCAATTTGATGTGTAAATACCATGGCACACATGGCCACAAGACCGAGGATTGCAGGCAATTAAGGGAGGAGGTAGACCACATATTCAATTAGGGCCACCTTCGAGAGTTCCTAAGTGGTCGAGCCAAGAATTATTTCAGAAAAAGGGATGCCAACAGAAAAAATGAACAGGAGGAACCGCAACATGTCATTCATATGATTGTCGTTGGGCTCGACATTCTAAAGGGATCCGTATTCAAAGGCACTGAGATATCAATCAGTAGGGAAAAACGAACCCAAGATTACATGCCAGAAGGCACCGCATCATTCAACGACGAGAACATAAGTAATTTCTCATCCCCACAATGATGCTCTGGTAATTTCTATCTTATTAAATAAAGTTCAAGTTAAGCGTGTTTTAGTGGATCCAGGTAGCTCAGAAAATATCATCCGATCAAGGTTTGTGGAGCAGCTTGGAACCCTATATCACTAAAAGGAATATAAACGGGGGTTGTTACCATGTCTTACTAAAGAGGAAGGTAACCAGTGGTTGCTACCCTGTATTACTTAAAGGGAAAGCAACCAGGGATTGGCGCCCTATATCACTTGGAAGGAATGTAACTAGGGGTTGGTACCCTGTATTATTGGAAGGAACCGGGGGTTGGCGCCCTGTATTACTGAGGAGGAATTTAACCAGGGGTTGGTACATAGTATTACTGAAAGGAAAATATAACCGGGGGTTGGGATCCTGTAATACTTAAAGGAGTGTAACCAAGGTTTGGCACCTTGCATTATTGAGATGGAATGTAACCAGGGGTAGGTACCCTGTATTACTGAAAGGGGATGTAACCAGTGAATGGTATCCTATATTACTGAGAGGAAATGTAACCAGGGGTTACCGTGTATCACTAAGAAGAAATGTAACCAAGGGTTGTATCCTTGTATTGCTGAAAAAGGATGTAACTAAGGGTTGGTACACTGTATTACTGAGAGAAAATGTAACCAGGGGTTGGCGCCCTGTATCACAAGGAAGGAATGTATCCATGGGTTGGTACCCTGTATTACTGGACGGTATGTTACCCCGGGTTGTCACCCTTTAGTACTAAGGAGGAATGTAATTAGGAGTTGGTACCCTATATTACTGGAAGGAAAATGTAAACAGGGGTTGGCACCCTGTCTTACTAAGGAGGAATGTAACTAGGGGTTGGTACCCTATATTCCTAGAAGGGAAAGCAACCAGGGATTAGCGCCCTGTATCACTAGGAAGGTATGTAACCAGGGTTTGGTACCCTCTATTACTGGACGATATGTAACCAGGGGTAGTCACCCTGTATTACTCAAGAGGAAAAGTAACCAGGGGTTGGCGCCCTGTATTACTAAGGAGGAATGTAACCAGGGGTTGGTACCCTGTATTACTAGAAGGAAAATGTAACCAGGGGTTGGCACCATGTATCACAAATTGGAATGTAACCAGGGGTTGGTACCCTATCTTACTAAGGAGGAATGTAATTAGGGGTTGGTACCCTGTATTACTAGAAGGGAAAGCAATCAGGGATTGGCGCCCTGTATCACTAGGAAGGAATGTAACCAGGGGTTGGTTCTGTATTACTAGAAGTAAATGTAACTAAGGGTTGCTACCCTATATCACTAAAAGGAATGTAACTAGGGGTTTGTACCGTGTATTACTGAATGGAAAATGTAACCAGGGGTTGGAACCCTGTATAATTTAACCAGGGGTTGGTACCCTGTCTTACAAAGGAGAAATGTAACCAGGGGTTGGTACCCTGTATTACTATAAGGGAAAGCAACCAGGGATTGGCACCCTGTATCACTAGGAAGGAATGTAACCAGGGTTTGGTACCCTGTATTACTGGACGATATGTAACTAGGGGTTGTACCCTGTATTATTGGAAGGAAATGTAACTAGGGGTTAGCGTCGTGTATTACTGTGGAGGAATGTAACTAGGGGTTGCTACCCTGTATTACTGAAAGGAAAATGTAACTAGGGGTCGGCACCATGTACCGCTAAAAAGAATATAACCGGGTGTTGGTACCCTGTCTTACTAATGAGGAATGTAACCAGGGAATGGTACCCTGTATTAATAGATGGGAAAGCAACCAAGGATTGGCGCCCTATATCAATAGGAACGAATGTGACTAACTATTGGTACCCTACATTACTGGAAAGAAATGTAACCAGGGGTTGGCGCCCTGTATTACTGAGGAGGAATGTAACAAGGGATTGGTACAAAGGAAAATTTAACCAAGGGTTGGGGCCCTGTATTACGCGAAAGATGTGTACCCAAGGGTTGGCCTCCTGTATTACTGAGATGGAATGTAACTAGGGGTTGGTACCCTGTATTATTGAAAGGGGATGTAAACAAGGGTTGGTACCCTATATTACTGAGAGGAAATGTAACTAAGGGTCGCCATGTATCACTAAGAAGGAATGTAACCAGGGGTTGGCTCCTTGTATTACTGAAAGTGGATGTAACTAGGTTTGGTACCCAGTGTTACTAGCCGGTGGGTTGTCACCCTGTATTACTGTGGAGGAATGTAACTAGGGGTTGGTACCCTATATTACTGAAAGGAAAATGTAACCAGGGGTTAGCACCCATTATCACTAAAATGAATGTAATCGGGGGTTGGTACCCTGTCTTACTTAGGAGGAACCTAACCAGGGGTTGGTACCCTGTATTACTGGAAGGGAAAGCAACCAAGGATTGGCGCCCTATATCAATAGGAATGAATGTAACTAGCGGTTGGTACCCTGTATTACTGGAAAGAAATGTAACCAGGGGTTGGCACCCTGTATTACTGAGGAGGAATGTAACCAGGTGTTGGTACCAAGTATTACTGAAAGGAATATGTAACCAGGGGTTGGGGCCCTGTATTACTGAAAGGAGTGTAACCAAGGGTTGGCACCCTGTATTACTGAGATAGAAAGTAACCAGGGGTTGGTACCCTGTATTACTAAAAGGGGATGTAATCAGGGGTTGGTACCTTATAATACTGAGAGGAAATGTAACCAGGGGTCACCATGTATCACTAAGGAGGAATGTAACCAGGGGTTGGCTCCTTATATTACTGAAACGAGATGTAACTAGGGGTTGGTAACATGTATTGCTAAGAGGAAATGTAACTAGGGTTGGCTCCCTGTATCACTAGGAAAGAATGTAACAAGGGGTTAGTACCCTGTATTACTGGACGGTATGCAACCAGGGGTTGTCACCCTTTATTATTGAGGAGGAATGTAACTAGGGGTTGGTACCCTGTATTACTGGAAGGAAAATGTAACCAGTGGTTGGCATCCTGTATCACTAAAAGAAATGTAACCACGGATTGGTACTCTGTCTTACTAAGGAGGAATGTAACAAGGGGTTGGTACCCTTTATTACTAGAAGGGAAAGCAACCAGGGATTGGCGCACTATATCACTAGGAAGGAATTTAACCAGGGTTTGGTACCATGTATTATTGGACGGTATGTAACCAGGGGTTGCCACCCTCTATTATTGAGGAGGAATGTAATTAGGGGTTGGTACCCTGTATTACTGAAAGGAAAATGCAACCAAGGGTTGGCACCCTGTATCACTAAAAGGAATGTAACCAGGGGTTGGTACCCTGACTTACTAAGGAGGAATTTAGCCAAAGGTTGGTACCCTGTATTACTATAAGGGAAAGCAACCAGGGATTGGCGCCCTGTATCACTAGGAAGGAATGTAACCATGGGTTGGTGCCGTGTATTACTAAAAAGAGTGTAAGCAGGCGTTGACACCCTGTACTAAAGAGAAGGAATGTAACCAGGTGTTGGTATCCTATATTACTGATAAAGTGTTGAATCCCACTAGGCGAAAATGTTCTACTTGAGTTAAGCTACGTAACACAGCATGATAGAAAAGTACTTCTACCAGTAACTATAAGCTGGATCCCCTTAGGAGAAATGGTTCTGCCTGAGTCAAGCTACGTAAAACAGCTTGGGCGAAGAGTACTTCTGCCCAGAAATATGAGTTGGATCCCCCTAGGAGAAAGGATTCTACCTGAGTTAAGATACATAAAACAGCTTGAGCGAAAAGTACTTCTACCCAAAAATATGAGCTGGATCCCCCTAGGCGAAAATGTTCTACTTGGGTTAAGCTACGTAAAACAACCTGAGCAAAGAGTACTCCTACCCGGAACTATGAGTTGGATCCCTCTAGGCGAAAAGGGTTCTACTTGAGTTACACTAAGTAAAATAACTTGAGCGAAGAGTACTTCTACCCGGAACTTTGAGCTGGATCCCTCTAGGCAACAATGGTTCTGTTTAGTTAAGCTACGTAAATGGGAGGTATGAACAATAGTGATACACGCTGAAAATAAAAGAAAATGGAGGTTTTAAGGAGCTTATGTTTGTTGACATTCGTCCTTTGGTAATCGCCATTCTGCATTTCTTTGTTCCTTCTTCAAACAAGAAAAATATGTGAGGTTTTAAAGTAGTGTTTGGTTTGTGGCCTTGATGCCATGTTGTAGTTTGCATTCACGGCCACTTCACTGTTGAAGAACTGATTCTATTAGTGTGGTAACGAGGTGCTCGGATACTCTGTATTGCATTCTGGAAACCTTGTTTTTTGACGTTGCCCCTGGCTGTTTCATACTCGGATGTCCATGGTACCGCTAACCCTTGTCCCTAAGGCAAGGCAATTTTTCCCTTTAAAATCAAACTCAGTTGTCTTGCACCCAGTACCAGTTTGTGTCTGTAGTGCTTATCAACTTTTCTCATGAAGAAGGTCTTGGTTAGGCGACCTTTTCAATTTCTTTGAGACACTTTGTTCTCCTTATCAAACGAGATCACATATGGATTCGTGCCTTCGTCTATGCCATATATGCCCCAAATTATGCTCGATATTTTGGGGAAACTGTATCCAGTTTTGCAGCCATTTCTTTGCTACGATTTTGATGCAAGATTAGACTGAAATGGACTCAAAGAAAAATTATGGTTAGAAATAGAAGAATAACTGAAAATAGAGTTGTGCTTAAACAAAGGTGTCCCTTTCAAGGAAAGGAATAGGGAGACATATCAAGAGGTATGTGCCGACTTCAATGAATCATAACATGCATTTTGGACTGGACGCCTAATACGTCTAAGCTGTCTAATTCTCAAAATTTATCGCAAATATTCATCTTGAAACTGTCTTGGTTGTGCTCATGCCGGAGTATTGAAAACCCTCATTCGACTAGTATCGCCCTTTGCAGGTTTTCGCTAACTAACCTCTCTCATTTGTCTACTCAATGTCGCCTTACAGTGCCCATACGGGTTTTCAGCGATAAGACTCTCGCACTTCTCTGCTCCCTGTCGCCTTACAGTGCCCATACGGGTTTTCATTGATAAGACTCTCTAACTTTTTTCTCTTTTTTGTTAACTAATATACGACATGCAGAAGGTTTCCCAATGCCCCCTAGCATTGGGACTTCAAATATTCTCAAAGAGCAATAAGAAGTTCTTAATAGGGAAAAGGCAAAAAGAACCTTAAACTGAATTACAACTTTTACAACCGTTTCTACATAAAAACCCGTAAAATAAAACAAACTTCTGCCCCAGTTTTGGAGTATTCCGAATATGGATTTTTTGTTATGATGGGACTGAACCCAGGGTAAGACTGCCTACATATCTTTTCGGAATCAGGTCGGACGTAGTTCAATGACTTAGAATAGTTGTTGTTTGACTTTCTTTCTCTCTTTTTTGCAAGTACAGAGGTTCCAAAAAGTGGAAAACAAAAAAGACAATTACAGCTCAAAAGGGTGACACAAATTTGGAATAGCGAGCAATGTTAGCCTTCGTCATCTCGATTTGAGAAAATCATGCATGAAAGTTCCACTGTGGGTATATATTAGACATAATATCTTTTGACTGCATTTGCGTTAATAATTATGTCTGGTACCCGTACTTCTTCATCTACCAAGTGCAAGGCCCTTTTTGGCAAAGCTTTCTTGATAATGTAGGGTCCTTGCCAGTTTGAGGCGAACTTTCCTTTAGCTTCTACTTGGTGTAGAAGAATGCATTTTAGAACGAGTTGGCCTACCTCAAAGTGCCTTGGACGCACTTTCTTGTTGTAAGCGCATGCCATACTTTGCTGGTATAATTGGCCAAAACACACTGCTGCTATCCTTTTTTCATCAATTAGCATTAGTTGTTCTAATCGGGTCTTTACCCATTGTGTATCTTTAATCTCTGATTCTACAATGATCCGAAGAGAGGGAATTTCGACCTCGGCCGGTATTACAGCTTCCGTTCCATATACCAGCAGATAAAGAGTTGCACCAACAAATGTGAGAGCAGTCGTGCGGTATCCTAAAAGAGCAAAAGGCAACTTTTCATGCCATTGTCTATAACCTTGGATCATCTTCCTAAGAATCTTCTTGATGTTCTTGTTCGTCGCTTCAACGGCACCACTGGCTTTTGGCCGATAAGGGGTAGAACGGCGATGCATAATTTTAAATTGCTTGCATACCTTTTTCATCAAATGACTATTTTGATTGGTCGCATTGTCAGTGATAAGGGTCTTTGGGATACCAAAGCGACAGATGATGTTGGAATGAACAAAGTCTACCACTTCTTTCTTGGTGACTGCTTTGAAAGTGATGGCCTCCACCCACTTGGTGAAGTAATCAATTGCAACCAAAATGAATTTATGCCTAATTGAAGCCTTTGGCTCTATTGGCTCAATAACATCCATTTCCAAGCAACGAAGGGCCAAGGAGAGGACATGAGATGCAACTCTGAAGGTGGTGAGTGAACCAGGTCACCATGAATCTTGCATTGGTGACACTTGCAAACAAAAATAAAGTAACCTCGCTCTATAGTAAGTCAATAATACCCTGCCCGAAGAATCTTCTTCGCCAAAACATATCCATTCATGTAAGGTCTGCATACCCCCGAATGCACTTCACTCATGATCCACTCAAATTCTATGGCATCTATGCATCTCAACAAGTTCAAAAATGGGGTCCTTATGTACAAAATTTCCCCATTCAGGAAGAAACCGTCGGCGAGCCACCTTATAGTTATTTTTTTATCTCCCTTGGCATGCTTTTTGTATTCCCTTGTTTTAAGGAATCATTTTATGTCATGATACCATGGTTCACAATCTGGTTCTATTTGAATAACTTTGCAGTAACCGTGTTGATTCCAGACTTGGATTTCCAATGGATCAATATGAGTGTTACCTGGATAAGGGAGCATCGAGGCTAAGGTAGCCAAGGCGTCAGCTAGCTCGTTGTGAAACCTGGGAATGTACCTGAACTTGATAGTTTTGAATCTTTTGCTCAGGTCTTGCACACATTGTCTATATGGAATAAGCGTGATGTCTCGATTCTCCCATTCTCCTTGGGCTTGCCGGATAAGCAAGTCAGAATCTCCCATAACCAAAAGTTCATGCACATCCAGACCGAGGGCCATTTTCAGACCCATGATACAAGCTGCGTCTTCTGCCGTATTATTTGTACAGAAGAACCGAAGTTGGGTCGTTGCAAGGTAATGTTGTCCGATAGGTGAGATGAGGATTGCCCCGATCCCAACTCCTTTGATACTGATAGCCCCATCAAAATACATTTTCCGTACATGGTTGTCGTCCGAAACTACTTCCTCTATTGAGTTGACCTCTTTGTCTAGGAAGTATGTGCTAAGTGGCTTATACTTATAATCAACTGGATTCTCCGCCAAGTGATCTGCCAAATCCTGTGCTTTCATCGTGGTGCAAGTGACATAGATGGTGTCGAATTCTGTGAGCATAATTTTCCATTTTGAGAGCCTGCCAGTGGGCATTGGTTTTTGTAAGATGTACTTCAAAGGATCCATTCTATATATGAGGTAAGTAGTATATGGCAAAAGATAATGCCTCAGCTTCTGAGAAACCCAAGTTAAGGCACAACACGTCCTTTCTAAAAGGGTGTACTTAATCTCATAAGTGGTAAACTTCTTGCTCAAATAATAGATTGCCTGTTCCTTTTTGCATCTTGCATAATGTTTCCCCAGAACGCATCCAAAGGAATTATCCATCACTGATAGATATAAAACACAAAGGCCTACCAGGTTCAGGTGGGACTAGTATAGGGGGTTTTGACAGATAATCTTTCATCGTGTCAAAAGCTTTTTGGCAATCGTCCATCCACTTGATAACAACATCCCTTTTCAACAACTTAAAGATGGACTCGCACGTGGTTGTGGGCTGAGCAATGAACCTACTGGTGTAGTTCAGCCTCCCGAGCAAACTCATGACTTCCTTTTTGTTCTTCGGGGGTGGAAGATCTCGAATGGATTTTATCATAGATGGATCCAATTCGATGCCTCTCCCACTGACTATAAAACCAAGGAGTTTCCGAGATGGAACCCCAAATGCACACTTGGCTGTATTAAGCTTAAGGTTATACCTTCGAAGCCGTTCGAAGAACTTTTTTAAATCGCGCACGTGATTAGCCTTGTCTTTGATTTTATGATGACATCATCGACATATACTTCAATATCCTTGTGCATCATGTCATGGAAAATTTTGGTCATGGCCCTCATGTAAGTTGCTCCTGCATTCTTCAAACCGAATGACATGACCCTGCAACAATAAGTACCCCATGGAGTGGTGAAAGCGATCTTTTCTGCGTCATCCTCATCCATTATAATCTGGTGGTACCCAACATAGCAATCCACAGATGATTGTATCTCATGCTTTGCGCAATTATCTACAAGAATGTGGATGTTTGGCAAAGAAACATTATCCATTGGACTTGCTTTACTCAGGTCTCTGTAGTCAACACAGACTCTAGTTTTTCCATCCTTCTAGGGCACAAGCACAACATTTTCCACCCAGGTAGTGTATCAGACAGCTCTGACTACATTGGTGCTCAGTTGCTTCATTATTTCCTCTTTGATTATAGCACTTATGTCTGTTTTAAATGTTCAGTGCTTTTGTTGGACTGGTGAAAAATCAGTATATGTGGGAAGCTTGTGAACCACTAGATTAGCACTTAAACCCGTCATATCATCATAATACCAGGCAAACAGATCTCTGTATTCAAATAAAAATTGAATCAAGGCATCTCTTATTTTTTGTTCAGTGTGAATGCTTATCTTCGTTTCTCTAACATCTTCATGACTTCCGATATTAATTGGCTCAATTTCATTGAGGTTGGGCTTATGCTTGTTTTCATATTGTTCCAACTCTCTTTTTATTTCCTCAACAGTCTTATCTTCATAATACTCAACCTCTTGATGTATTATTTCTAAATTAGACACCTTTTTAAGACCTGGGCGTGAATTCCGCATGCATTTCATGTTATTAAAGTCTGCCTTAACAAAACTGTAATGGAAACAAAAAATGACCAGAATTAGGAAAAGGAAAAGATACAAAACTTAATACGAAATTGAACTGCATTTCATTGAATTTGAAAGGATAGAAGGGTCAACATCAAAACAAAACAATCATACTGAGATGTTAGGATTACAACCTTGAAAGTAACCCAAAATACAAAATAAAAAAGCTACAAAAGCAAACTACCAAGACTCCTTTCTTGTGGGGAGAAGAGTTGCTTCCCAATTGTTGAGCATGGTGTCTGGGCCAATTAGTTACATATCGGCATGACTAGTGCCTTCACCAGCCTAGATCATATTCACTTCAGAAAACATATGGCTGAGTCCATGGCAAATTTCATCAATATTTGCATGCGCCGAAAATTTTTTGACCTTCTTGGAGTTGTGGCTTGACAAAAGTGTAGAAAATATGAGGGATAGGTTGTTGCAAGACCCATCCATGTTTTTTAGGGTGCTTGACTTTGTCTTCTTCTGCTTGTGTTGGCTTGAAGCCTAAACCAAAAGTACCTTGGTTACTTAGCGGAGAAATGGTTCCGAAATTCCTTGCAATGATGCCCCTAAGCCTTTTCCTTGCCCATAACACTGTCTCAGCATACGTGCAACCACCATTACAGATTGGCGGAAAGATGAGGATATAGAATGGGCCTTGTTGATACCCAATTTTTCCCTCATGTATTACAAATATACATTTATTCTTTCATAAGAGTGCATATGCATCATCATTTGATTCATAAACACATACAAATATATTTCCTAAATTTTAAAGATTTTTAAACTAATTTATTCTCATATTTTATTAAAATAAATAATCATTAATTGCATCACAAATAATTTTATGATGATTTTATCATCTAAATTCATCATTTATATCCATATTAAATTTTAAATATTTCTGGTGCATCTATTATAATTACATTTTGCATTTGTAAGGCTAAAATTGCATATTTTGCAATAATAGCTCATATACACTTATAATTACTTTATTTATGCAAAAAATAACTTTTTATATTTGTATAGTGTTAAATAATTGTTATCAACCATTTTTATCTGCAAACAATATATTTACTATTTTATTTATCATTTTTACAAATTATTTTATTAATTAAAAATGGGTATTTAACTAATAGCCCTCAATTCCTCCTATTTTCGGACCTAGGCTACCCAAACCAGCCCAAATTACCCAGCCCAACACCTAAAATTCCTAACCTAATAACCCCATCCCAAAATCGACAACCCAATCCGTCCTAACCGGTCGCGACCCATGAACTGACCCGCTCCACTCTCCTTTTAATCCTGGCCGTTGATCTCCCAAGATCAACGACCCCCATTTAATCCCTACCTTTAACTAATCAACCCTAACCCTAATACCCTCATTCCCTCTCACTCGCCTTCATCAAACTCTCTCAACTCCTCCCTTCTGAAGAACCCTAACCCTAGCCGCCACGCCCCACATCCCCTCTCCTAATCCCTTTTTTAATGGGATTTCCTTCTCATCTCCTTACCATATTAGTATCTCTTCGCTACTGGTCAATTCTTTATGGTGTTACTTAGTAATTTCCTAAACATGGTAAGTAATATCTCTCTGATTATGTCAAAATGGGTTCTCTTACTGGAAACTTGACTGTATTTTTTCTACACTCGTTTGATTCCGTATTATGAGTCCAACATCGTTTGTATTTTTGGGATTTACACATTTCCCAAAAACTAGTGTTTACCGAATTTCTCTCTTAAATCGATTTCAAAATCGATTTGCATGTTTTCTTTTCTTATTTCATGTTTATTTTACTTTGTTTCCTTATATGTTTGCCCGATTTTTTCTTTTTGTCAATATTCATCTGGCCCCAATTTAGGTTTTTCAGATCTCTTTAGATTGGACTAAAATTAGTTTGATTCTGTAACGACCCGGTCGGTCGTTACGTAGAACCTACATTATATTTACTATTATTGCCTTGTCATAGGTTGGTTATACTATTTATGATGTGTTAGAGTTAGTAGGCTCGAAAATTAGGATGGTTGTAGTGAGAATTGAGAGACTTAGTCTCTAAAAATAGCTAAGTGGAAAAAGTCAACTAAGAGTTGACTTATTGGTAAACAACCTCGAAATATGGATTTTATAGCTCGGATAGCTTCGTTAGGTGATCTGGGACTTAGGAGTGTGTCCGTAATATTTTTGTTATGTCAGGTGTAGAATTAGGCTTGAATTGGGAAAATTAGTTTTAAGTGATTTCCGATCGGCAGTGAAAAATAGGCTATCAGGGTCGCAATGGAATTCCGGAAGTTGGAGCAGGTTCGTAATGTCATTTTGGATATGTATGCAAATCTTCAGGTCAATCAGAGTTTTATTGGATAGCTTCGGCATCGTTGGTGGATTTTAGAAATTTCAAAGTTCTTAGGCTTGAATCCGATGTGATTTTGGCGTTTTGACGTTTAGTGTTTTGAGAGTTCAACTAAGTTTGAATGATGTTATGGGATATGTTGGTAAATTTGGTTGGGGTCCTGGGGGGCTCGGGATGGATTTCAGATGGTTAACGGGCAACTTTGAACTTGTAAAAACTGCTATTTTTCTGGTGTCAGTGCAGAAATAAAATGTTCATCGCGATCGCGTAGAGTAATCTGGTGCCCGGTTATTTTGTGAATCGCGATCACGGGAGTAGGAGTGCGATCGCGAAGGTGTGCAATGTTAGTCAATGCGATCGCGTGAGTATTGGTGTGATCGCGTAGGGTTAGTCGGGCGCGTGGGGAGTGGGTTCAACTGTTCTTCGCGATCGCGTGGGTTGAGGTTCTATTGAATCGCGATAGCGTGGCTTGTGTTTCGACCGCGTAGGGTCTTTTGAGGGTCTGGGAATTCGTTCTTCGCGATCGCGTGGGAACTCCCGCGATCGCAGTGAAGAAAAGCATGGGCAGTATTTAAATAAACCCTCTGCGACCAATACCCACTTTTCCACCATTTTTGAACGGGATGAAGTTTTTGAGGTAATTTTTAAGAGAGAAAATCATTGTTCTTCATTGAGGTAAGGATTTTGGACCCTAATACTCAATTATAAGTGATTAAGGATCAAAATACCAGTGTTTAATTTATGAAAATCAGTAGAAAATAATGGGATTAGGGTTTGAGATTATGAGACCTTTAGGGGATGATTTGAGGGGTCAAACGAACTCCGATTTTAGAGTTCTTTATATGTACGGACTCGTGAGATTATGAAGAACATTTTGGTATAAAATTTGTTGAATTCCAAGATGCGGGCCCGAGGGTCAGGTTTTGGCTAATTTCGGGTTTTGTGCAAAAATTGGTATTTTCGATTGGAATTCATTCCCTTAGCATGAATTGATGTGAAAAATCTGATCTTTATAGATTTGGAGCACTCAGAAGTTGATTCGAGATGCAAGCGTGTTGCGTAATAGTTTTCAGGCTAGCTTAAGGTAAGTAATGTCTTTAAATCCTGTCCTGAGGGTATGAAACCCCGGGCTTTACATCCTTTCACAGATTTGGAGTGACGCACACACTGGATGACGAGTGTGGGGCGTGCATGAATTGGAAATTTGGATAATGTTCCATTTTAGGCAACTATTGAGTTGCGAAACTGCTTTTAAAGCATATGAGTTATAATATTACTATGTTTTGATATATTCGGGCTATAAACCATGTTTGGGGCCTAGTGCCGATTTGTTTACCCCTTGGGGGCTATTTTACTGATATTCTCACTACTTTGAAACTATGATTTTACACTCAGTCTTTCTTGTGAAATTGCTGACACTCTTATTTGATGATATTGCTATTTCTTGAAATGAAATACTATTTTTGATCAAGAAGCCCGTTTTATTCATGGCCGGAGTGGCATGCTGAGAGTGTTTGAATGAGTGAGGTCGAGGGCCAATGTTGTGAGGACATTATGATATGAGAGAGGACGAGTGCCTGAAGTGATTTATGCCATGATGTGGCTTGTTTATAACGCTTTGGCTGTAGGAGCCCCTCCGGAGTCTGTACACACCCCCAGTGAGCGCAGGTACCTACTGAGTGCGAGTGCCGAGTGCCGAGTGATGAGTGATTGGGAGGCATGAGTGACAGTGAGGTTGCCCGCGGGGCTGATACCTAGTGATGGTAAGGTGATGAGGGAATATTTAGGAGTGATTATTATGGCCCGAGGGGCAGTTTTATGATGATATTTTACTGAGTTTTGACTATGATTCGTTTCATCTTTCAAACTTATATTTTGGGAGTTTTACTGAGAAAACAATTAAAAATATACTTGTTTCAAAGGATTTTCTAGAAATTGATTTTCGAACTTATGTATACTGTATTAAGACTTGATGTTTTACTGCTTTGTGGATTGGTGTTTTGTGCTGTTTGTGTTCTTATTCTCACACTGTGATTTATTTTCATTACTACTGAGTTGGCGTACTCATCATTACTCCCTGCACCCCTGTGTGCAGATCCAGGTACTGGTTCGGAGCAGTAGTCATCCGATTTTCGTTCATCGTCAGCTTTGGGATTTCGAGGTAGCTGTCCAGCGTTCACAGCTTCTCCATTTCCCTTACTTATTTAGTATTAGTATTTTATTCCTAGACATTGTTTATGACCTTAGTAGAGTTACTTTATTTCTTAGATGCTCGTGATTGGTTGACTCCAGTCTTGGGGGTTTTGTTTAGACAGTAGATTATATTATTGTGGCGTAAAGACTTAAAGAAATTAATTTATACTCTGTTTGCTGATTATTGATAATCTTGAGAATATATATTAAAACAAATGTGTAATTATGTGATGGTTGGCTAGCCTAGTTCCACTATAGGAGCCATCACGACCTGTTAGGATTTGGGGTCGTGAGAAGTTGGTATCAGAGCTCTAGGTTAAATAAGACTCAACGATCATGAGCAGGTTTAGTAGAATCTTGCGGATCGGTACGGAGACGTCTGTACTTATCTTCGAGAGGCTACATAAATCTTAGGAAAAATCTCATTTTCTTGAACTCTTTCGTGCCATTCTATTGGTTCCTAAAATCTAAACTATTGTTGTTTCATTCTCTCACAGATGGTTAGGACACGCGCTACTGATCAGGGTGACCTGACAACAGCTGGACCCACGAGGGGTCGAGGCTGTGGTAGAGGTTGGGGACCAGCCCGCGCAGCAACCGGGGTAGTACCAGTTGATCCCCCTACTATTCAGGACCAGGTTCCCGCCGAGGGTGCTCCAGCGGGACAGGCTCAGGCACCGGCAGTGTCTATTATTATTCCGGGTCTTCAGGAGACCCTGGCTCAGATATTGACGGTGTGTACCAGTTTAGCTCAGGCAGTTGCTATGACTACTACTGCCGCTACATCTCAGGCCGGGGAAGGTACTTAGACTCCAGCTGCCCGGACACCTGAGCAGGTTGTACATGGTTTTCAGGCACCGGGGTAGTCCCAGCCCATCCGGTTGCCCCAATTCAGGATTATGAGGTCCCAGCTATGCCCAAAGATGAGTAGCGTAGGCTGGAGAGGTTCAATAGACTTCAGCCTCCGACCTTCAGCGGTACAAAGGGTGAGGATGCCCAAGGTTTTCTAGATTAGTGCCAGAAGATACTCTGTACTGCTGGTCTTTTTGAGACCAGTGGGGTCTCATTTGCTACATTTCAGTTTGCTGGTGCTGCCTTCAGTTGGTGGGAGGCATTTGATAGGCGTAGGCCGGTTGGTTCAGCACCTCTCACCTGGCAGTAGTTCTCCATGATCGTTTTGGAGAAGTATGTTCCTCAGTCTCATAGAGAGGAGCAGCGCATGCAGTTTGAGCAGCTGCGCCAGGGAGAGTTGTCAGTTACTCAGTACGAGATACGGTTTTTCGAGTTGGCTAGACATGCTTCTAATTTAGTCCCTACTGACAGAGAGAGGATCAGGAGGTTCGTAGATGGTCTCACGTATCAGCTTCGGATTTTGATGACCAGGGAGAGAGTGTTGGGAGATACATTTGAGCAGGTTTTTGACATTGCTCGGGACATTGAGTCGGTTTGTAGGCAGGAGCGTGAGGAGAGGGAGGCCAAGAGGCCTCGAGGACTAGGTAGTTTCAGCGGTGGCCCTTCCAGAAGGCAGTTTCAGCCCAGTAGAGGTGGTCCATTTAGACCTCCTTAGCCAGTTCGCCTAGCTTATAGTGGCGCATCTTCTGGATAGGGTCCTCGCAGTTATCATCAGGGACGTTCATCTTTTAGGGCCCTTTCAGCTCAGAGTTCCTCCAAAGCATCGTCATATCAGGGTTCTTCTATGCACGGTTCCTTCGGTGGTTATTATAGTGGAAGGGGTTCTCTTCAGTCCCCATCTCCAGCTCCAGGTGGTTGTTGTGAGTGTGGAGGGTTTGGACATGGGTGAAGACAGTGTCCTCGTCGTGCTAGTAGTTCATCTCAGCAGAGGGTTCAGCCCTCGACATCAGTCCCAGTCACTTCATCACCTACCCAGGCAGTCAGGGGTGGTGGTCAGGCAGCTAGAGGCCGCCCTAGAGGGGGGGTCGAGCAGGTGGGGGCCAGCCACGTATCAATGCATCCCCAGCTAGTCCTGATGCTATGGCGTCTGATGCGCTTATTACAAGTACTATCTCAGTCTGTCACAGTGATGTTTTGTCTTTATTTTACCCTGGTTCCACATACTCTTATGTTTTGTCGTATTTTGCTAACTTTCTGAATATGCCGCGTGAGTCTTTAGTTTCGTCAGTTCATGTTTCGACTCCAGTGGGCGATACTATTGTTGTGGACCGTGTGTATTGGTCGTGTGTGATATCTATTGAGGGTTTGGAGACCCGAGTGGACTTGATGTTACTCAGTATTGTTGATTTTGATGTGATACTGGGCATGGATTGGTTATCCCCATGTCATACTATACTTCATTGTCACGCTAAGACTGTGACCATGCCTATGCCCGGAGTTCCGAGAGTTGAGTGGAGAGGGTCTATAGAGCATGTGCCTAGCAGAGTGATTTCTTATCTGAATGCTCAGAGTATGGTTGAGAAAGGGTGTGAGTCTTATCTTGATTTTGTGAGAGATGTTAGTATTGAGACTCCTTCTGTTGATTCTGTTCCCGTGGTGCGTGATTTTCCGGACGTATTTCTTGCAGACCTGCCATGCATGCCACCTGACAGGGATCTTTATTTTGGTATTGATTTGGTTCCAGGCACCCAGCCTATCTCTACTCCACCGTATCGTATGGCACCAGCGGAGTTGAAAGAATTGAAAGAGCAGCTTCAGGAACTCCTAGATAAGGGGTTCATTCTGCCTAGTGTGTGTCACCTTGAGCTGCACTGGTGTTGTTTGTGAAAAAGAAAGATGGCTCCATGCGTATGTGTATCGATTATAGGCAGCTGAATAAGGTTACGGTGAAGAACCGGTATCCTTTGCCCCGTATTGATGACTTGTTTGACCAGCTTCAGGGAGCTAAAGTGTTCTCCAAGATTGATTTGAGATCCATATATCATCAGCTGAAGATTCGGGATTCTGACATTCCGAAGACTGCTTTCAGGACCAGATATGGTCATTATGAATTTCTAGTTATGTCATTTGGGCTGACTAATTCCCCAGTCGCATTCATGCCATTGATGAATAGTGTGTTTCAGCCTTACCTTGATTCATTCGTCATTGAGTTAATTGATGACATCCTGGTTTATTCCCGTATCCAGGAAGAGCATGCTCATCATTTGAGAGTTTTGTTACAGAGCTTGAGGGAGGAGAAACTTTATGCAAAATTCTCCAAGTGTGAGTTTTGGCTTGGTTCAATAGCTTTCTTGGGGCACGTGGTGTCTAGTGAGGGTATTCAGGTTGATCCAAAGAAGATTGAGGCGGTGTAGAGTTGGACCAGACCGTCCTCAACTATAGAGCTTAGGAGTTTCCTTTGTTTGGCGGGATATTACCGTCGCTTTGTGGAAGGATTCTCTTCTATTGCTTCACATTTGACCAGATTGACCCAGAAGGGTGCTCCAGTCAGATGGTCTAATGAATGTGAGGAGAGCTTTCAGAAGCTCAAGTCAGCATTGACCACAGCTCCGGTACTAGTTTTGCCTACTGGTTTGGGTTCTTATACAGTCTATTGTGATGCTTCTAGAGTTGGTTTAGGAGCGGTATTGATGCAGGACGGTAGGGTGATTGCCTACGCGTCGAGACAGTTGAAGGTGCACGAGAAGAAATATCTAGTGCACGATCTTGAGTTAGCTGCCATTGTTCATGCCTTAAATATTTGGCGCCATTATTTGTATGGGGTACAATGTGAGATTTTCACTGACCATCGTAGCTTGTAGTATCTGCTGAGGCAGAAGGACTTGAATTTGCATCAGAGGAGATGGTTAGAGCTTCTCAAGGATTATGACCTTACTATTTTGTATCATCCGGGGAAGGCCAATCTAGTGGCTGATGCTTTAAGTCGCAGAGCCTAGAGTTTGGGAAGTCTAGCGTACCTTTCAGCAGTAGAGTGACCTTTAGCACTTTATGTTCAGGCTTTAGCGGGTTCGTTGGTGAGATTGGATTTGTCAGACCCTCCGCGGGTATTAGCTAGCATGGCTTCCCGATCTTCTCTTTATGATCAGATTAGAGCCTGGCAGTATGATGATCTGCATTTGTTAGTACTACAAGATAGGGTCCGTCGGGATGATGTCAGGGATGTGACAATTGGTGATGACGACGTTATGAGGATGCAGGGTCGTATTTGTGTGCCCAATGTGGATGGTCTTCGAGATTTGATATTAGTAGAGGCCCACAACTCATGGTATTCCATCCATCAGGGTACCGCGAAGATGTATCAGGACTTGAGACAGCAGTATTGGTGGAGGCGAATGAAGAGAGATATTTTTGAGTATGTAGCACAGTGTCTCAACTTCCAGCAGGTCAAGTATGAGCACCAGAGACCAGGTGGATTACTTCAGAGGTTAGATATTCCCGAGTGGAAGTGGAAGCGAGTCACTATGGACTTTGTAGTTTGGCTTCCACGGACTTCGAAAGGTTTTTATGTTATTTGGGTCATTGTGGATAGATTGACCAAGTCCGCGCACTTCATACCTGTTGGTACTACTTATACTTCAGAGCGGTTAGCTGGTATTTACATTAGGGAGATTGTCCAATTGCATGGGGTTCCAGTTTCTATCATTTATGACAGAGGTACTCAATTATCATCTCAGTTTTGGAAGGCCGTACAAAGAGGTATGGGTACTCAAGTAGATTTGAGCATTGCATTTCATCCTCAGACCGACGGGCAGTCGGAGCAGACTATTCAGATTTTAGAGGACATATTGCGTGCCTGTGTGATTGATTTTGGGGGTTCGTGGGATTAGATTTTTCCACTTGCGGAGTTTGCATAATAACAGCTACCAGTCCAGTATTCAGATGGCCCCGTACGAGGCTTTATATGGTAAGAGGTGTAGATCTCCGGTTGGTTGGTTCGAGCCCGGTGAGGATAGGATATTAGGCACATATCTGATTCAGGATGCGTTAGAGAAGGTGACGTTGATTCAGCAGCGACTTCGCACGGCGCAGTCTAGGTAGAAGAGTTATGCAGACTGGAAGGTCCGGGATGTGTCTGTTATGGATGGTTATCAGTTACTGGTGAAGGTAACACCCATGAAGGGTGTTATGAGGTTCGGAAAGAGGGGAAAACTAAGTCCTCGGTTCATTGGTCCTTTTCAGGTACTTCAGAAGATTGGAGAGGTGGATTATAGGCTTGCCTTGCCACCCAGCTTGTCGAGTGTTCATCCGGTATTTCATGTGTTGATGCTCCGGAAGTATGTTGGTGACCCGTCTCATGTGTTAGACTTCAGCACAGTTCATCTCGAGGATGATATGTCATATGAGGTTGAGCCAGTAGTAATTTTGAATCGATAGGTTAGAAAGTTGAGGTCTAAGAATATAGCTTCAGTGAAAGTACAGCGCAGAGGTCAGCCAGTGGAGGAGGTTACTTGGGAGACAGATCGGGAGATGCGGAGCAGATATCCTCACTTGTTTGAGACTCTAGGTATGTTTCTAGACCCGTTCGAGGATGAACGTTTGTTTAAGAGGGGGAGAATGTAATGACCCGGTCGGTCGTTAGGTAGAATATGCATTATATTTACTGTTATTGCCTTGGCATAGGTTGGTTATATTGTTTATGATGTGTTAGAGTTTCTGTAGGCTCGGAAATCAGGATGGTTGTAGTGAGAATTGAGACACTTAGTCTGTAAAACTAGCCTTAAAGTGAGAAAAGTCAACTGAGAATTTACTTATTGGTAAACAACCTCGGAATATGGATTTGATAGATCGGATAGCTTTGTTAGGTGATTTGGAACTTAGGAGTGTGTCCGGAATATTTTTGTAATGTCCGGTCGGAATATGGATTTGATAGATCGGATAGCTTCGTTAGGTGATTTGGAACTTAGGAGTGTGTCCGGAATATTTTTGTGATGTCCGGTGTAGAATTAGGCTTGAATTGACGAAAGTTAGTTTTTGGTGACTTTTGGTCGGGAGTGGAAAATAGGCTATCGGGGTCGGAATGGAATTCTGGAAGTTGGAACAGGTTCATAATGTCATTTTGGATACGTCTGCAAAATTTCAGATCAATCGGAGTTGTTTTGGATAGCTTCGGCATCGTTGGTGGATTTTAAAATTTTCAAAGTTCTTAGGCTTGAATCCGATGTGATTTTGGTGTTTTGACGTTGTTTTTAGTGTTTTGAGTGTTCAACTAAGTTTGAATGATGTTATGGGATATGTTGGTAAATTTGGTTGGGGTCCCGAGGGGCTCGGGATGGATTTCATATGGTTAACGGGCAACTTTGAACTTGTACAATCTGTTGTTTTTCTAGTGTCAGTGCAGCAACAGAATGTTCATCGCGATCGCGTGGATTGGTCCGCGATCGCGTAGAGTAATCTGGAGCCCGGTCATTTTGTGAATCGCGATCGGGGGAGTAGGAGTGTGATCGCGAAGGTGTGCAACGTTGGTCAGTGCGATCGCGTGAGTATTGGTGCGATCGCGTAGGGTTAGTCAGGCGCGTGGGGAGTGGGTTCAACTGTTCTTCGCGATCGCGTGGGTATGTTTGCGATCGCGTGGGTTGAGGTTCTATTGAATTGCAATCGCGTGGCTTGTGCTGCGATCGCGTAGGGTCTTTTGAGGTTCTGGGGAATTTTTTCTTCGCGATCGCATGGGAACTCCCGCGATCGCAGTGAAGAAAAGCATGGGCAGTATTTAAATAAACCCTCCGCGACCGATACCCACTTTTCCACCATTTTTGAACGGGAAGAAGTTTTTGAGGCAATTTTTAAGAGAGGAAATCATTGTTCTTAATTGAGGTAAGGATTTTGGACCCTAATACTCGATTATAAGTGATTAAGGATCAAAATATCAGTGTTTAATTTATGAAAATCAGTAGAAAAAGATGGGATTACGGCTTGAGATTATGAGACCTTTAGGGGATGATTTGAGGGGTTAAACGAACTCCGATTTTAGTGTTCTTTATATGTACGCACTGATGAAGAATATTTTGGTATAAAATTTGTTGAATTCTGAGACGCGGGCTAGGGGGTCGGATTTTGGCTAATTTCGGGTTTTGTGCAAAAATTAGTATTGTTCGATTGGAATTCATTCTTTTAGCATGAATTGATGTGAAAAATCTGATCTTTATATATTTGCAGCACTCGGAAGTTGATTCAAGAGGCAAGCGTGTTGCGGAATAGTTTTCGGGCTAGTTTAAGGTAAGTAATGTCTTTAAATCCTGTCCTGAGGGTATGAAACCCCCGACTTTACATCCTTTCACAGATTTGGAGTGACACACACTAGATGACGAGTATGCGTGCACGAATTGAAAATTTGGAAAAATGTTCCTTTTTAGGCAACTATTGAGTTGCGAAACTGCTTTTAAAGCATATGAGTTATAATATTACTATGTTTTGATACATTTGGGCTGTAAGCCATGTTTGGGTCCTAGTGCCCATTTGTTTAACCCCTTAGGGGCTATATTACTGATATTCACTCTACTTTGAAACTATGATTTTACACTCAGTCTTTCTTGTGAAATTGTTGACACTCATATTTGATGATGTTACTATTTCTTGAAATGAAATACTATTTTGGGTCGAGAACCCCGTTTTATTCATGGCCCGAGTGGCATGCTGAGAGTGTCTGACTGAGTGAGGTTGATGGAAAATGTTGTGAGGACGTTATGATATGAGAGAGGCCGAGTGCCTAAGATTGATTTATGCCATGATGTGGCTTGTTTATAGCGCTTCGGCTGTAGGAGCCCCTCCGGAGTCTGTACACACCCCCAGTGAGCGCAGGTACCTACTGAGTGCGAGTGTCGAGTGCCGAGTGATGAGTGATTGGGAGGCATGAGTGACAGTGAGGTTGCCCGCGGGACTGATACTGAGTGATGGTGAGGTGCTGAGGGAATATTTATGAGGGATGATTATGGCTCGAGGGGCAGTTTTATGATGATATTTTACTGAGTTTTGACCATGATTCGTTTCATCTTTCAAACTGATATTTTGGGAGTTTTACTGAGAAAACAATTAAAAATATACTTGTTTCAAAGGATTTTCTGGAAATTGATTTTCGAACTTATGTATACTTTATTGAGACTTGATGTTTTACTGTTTTGTGGATTGGTGTTTTGTGATGTGTGTTTCTTATTCGCAGACTGTGATTTATTTTCATTATTACTGAGTTGGCGTACTCATCATTACTCCATGCACCTCTATGTGCAGATCCAGGTACTGGTTCGGAGAAGTAGTCATGTGAGTTTCGTTCATCGTCAGCTTTGGGATTTCGAGGTAGCTGTCCAGCGTCTGCAGCTTCTCCATTTCCCTTCCTTATTTAGTATTAGTATTTTATTCCTAGACATTGTTTATGACGTTAGTAGAGTTAGTTTATTCCTTTGATTCTCGTGATCGGTTGATTCCAGTCTTGGGGGTTTTGTTTAGGAAGTAGATTATATTATTGTGGCGTAAAGACTTAAAGAAATTATTTTATACTCTATTGCTGATTATTGATGATTTTGAGAATATAAATTAAAACAAATGTGTAATTATATGATGGTTGGCTAGCCTAGTTCCACGATTGGCTCCATCACGACCTGTTAGAATTTGGGGTCATGACAGATTCTCTGATTCTTAGTGTTATTTGTGTCTATATTCATCCTATGGTACTATTTTTATGTATATTCCATTGATAATTATTTTCCTAAAAAACTAGGGTTTACTTATTTTTTCTTCAAATCCGATTCTTTATTGATTCTGTATGTATTGCTTCCTTATTCGTGTTTGATTTTACTGTTTCCCTTTTTACTCGTTCAATCTCTACTACTATATAAACCCATCATATTTCCCCTTTAGGATAGACCTAGAATAACT
Source organism: Nicotiana undulata (assembly GCA_005239495.1). NCBI lineage: Eukaryota > Viridiplantae > Streptophyta > Magnoliopsida > Solanales > Solanaceae > Nicotiana > Nicotiana undulata. The sequence continues at coordinate 51,392 of ML273092.1, forward strand.
ATAATCTCACTAAAAATTTAAGATTTGGCTCGGTGTTTTCTTTGCTATCTCGTTCTATCTCTGGTTCTTGGCCGGCTGAAAGCCAAGGCCAAATATTCTAGGTTCTCGACTATTGTGGTGTTATTCTTGCTTTTCTCGCCTAACTGGTGAGTTACTGTACCTTTTCCATTTTATTCTTATGCATATGTGACATGTGTCTATGATCAAGTGTGTTTTAAGTTTATTTCCGAGCATGATTCTGTCAATTTCATGTTTGTTCGAGTCTCTTTAGTTCTCTTATTAATATTTTTAGTTCTGAGACTGTTTGTTTTGAATAATATGAATCCTCTTAGTTGTTTAGCTTAATATCTTCTTATTTGTTTCTTGTATGTTGTTTGTTAGTTCTTCACTTGCCTTGAATGTTTAGTAATATCTTAGGGTAATACTAGAATACTCATTAGTTCACCTATTCTGAATCTTTACAAAGCTTGTCTTGATATGTTTGATCAGTACTAAGCCCTTTTTTTGTCACTCATTTACCCTGATAACCTGTCTTTTAGCATGTCTTTAATTCATTTGAATCCATATGATTATTTGACTTTTTTCTTTCATACCATGTCTAAATACTGTTTGTGAGTAGACAAAGGTTGTCCTTAATACTAGCATGCACACTTAGCCTAACTAGACCTTTCAGACTTTAACTTATTAAGTACCATGCATTTGTGCATGAAGAACTTTGCGAATCTTGCCATTTTGTTTTCTTAGATCTTTCAATGTAATTCTGCCTATGTGTTCAAGTCCTCTTGCCACTACTCTGTGTTATGAACTATGTTATGTTGGCTTCCTAAAATCAAGTATGTCTTTTCAAAATCTGCCCCGTAGCCATTGCCTCTTTTTTATGTGCTGCTTATGCTATCCTGAATCCCCATTCATAGGTCCTTTAGGTTCTGTCCTTGACCTCCCTAGTGTGAGCACTGCTCGGGGTCCATGTGAGACCCGTGTGAACTCTGACACACTGGTGTTTGGTTTCTAATCTCCTTTGAACTGTTTATGAATATTTGTTCTCTAGTGTGAGCACTTCCCTGGGTTGTTGAAACCCTTGGAACTCTAACACACTAGAGATTTGGGTTCTGTGTTCTATGGGTTGAATCATTCACCGTTGGTCCTTTTGTATCCATGAATATGAGCCTTGGAGTTGTTATGGGTTGAAGGCCTGGGTTGTCTAGGTGTATTTGAGCCTGATGTAGGCTCTCTATAGTTTTACTTATCTTTTGTAATTCATTCATCAACCTGGTCTGTAAATAATTTTGTAATAACAATTAGGGGTATTTAGTAAAATTAGGAAGGGTTTCTTATTTTCATTGCAAAGTTGGGTAAAAATCCTGCCTATAGGGTCTTTATTTGTGTTGTTGGCTCTGCTTTTAAGTTCCATATAATGTTTTTGTGCTAGAAATCATGCTTATTGGGTTAAAATCAGTTCGCTTGTAGAAATCATGCATATAGGGTAAAAATCAGTACACTTGTAGAAATCATGCCAATAGGGTAAAAATCAGTACACTTGTAGAAATCATGCCTATAGGGTTAAAACCAGTTCGCTTGTAAAAATCGTGCCTATAGGGTAAAAATCAGTACACTTGTAGAAATCCTGCTTATAGGGTTAAAATCAGTTCAATTATATAAAGCATGCATATATGATTCAATTAAATAATTCTGAATGTGCTTCTGATGATTATCACTTTCAATCACCTAGACAATATGCCTATAGGATTAAGCAAATAATTTTGGCCATATTTGTATGACTTGCTATTTTATAAAACGCCCAGATACTACGCTAAGCTAAAATGAGTAGGCAAATATGCATGTAGGTCCTAACACTTGCATTAAGAAAATGATTATATACATGACTACCTGTTTGTTCACTCAACATCACTTAGATATATTGCCTATAGGACTCCACAGTCAGTAAAACATGCTGACAAGTTCCCGTGCATTTGCTATTTATATTGGAGGCTAATTTGAGCCCATATCTGTCTTTATTTGAAAAGTCCTAACTGTTTTGTATGTCTCCTAGTATTTTACAATTTTGAGTAACTTAGGCTGAGCCTAGAACCATCCTAAATAGAGGTTCCAATGCCTCTAGGACCATAGGTAAGGACGGGTAGTGCATACATAGGACACGAGCTAGAATTGATTAGAGCGCTTTAGGTAAAAACCTTAAAGATAGTAATCGGGTAGTAGGAGATGATAGTATATGCCTGCTGAATAATATGAATAACACCCCTGTCTTGGGGGAGTTACGAAGTATTATTTATGTTGCACGGGGTGATCCTATAGGCTAAAAAACTTAGGACCCCTACCCCTATTAAACTATTCCTCACTTTCCTTGTTTAGACTAATTAACATAAGTTAAGTTCGGCCAGGACCCACTATTGTGGACCTCGAGGGGTGCCTAACACCTTCCCCTCAAGGTAATTTGAGCCCTTACCCGATCTCTTGTGATGCAAACTAGTATAATATGAGTTGTTTGCTATTGGTGCCCTAGCGCACCTTAATCCGTTAGGTGGAGAATCTCTTAATAACCAATTCCCTTTTCCTTCTCTCAAAAGAAGTTGTCAAATGTCGAAACCCGATTTTACGAGAAAAAAGGGGGCGCGACAGTCCTTCCTTCCTCAACATGGTCCACAACAACCACTTCAAAATCTTGATAGACAATGGACTCACACCCTTCCTTTTCCTCCATACAGGGGACTAACAGGTCTTTATAAATGGACGACTCATCTTCCCTGTGAAGAATAATTTCTTGCCTGTCATGTTTGAATTTGAGCATCTATTGCTACGTGGATGTCACGACTTGGGTCGTATGGATCCATGGCCTTCCAAGAAGAAAGTTATAAGAAGTCTCCAAATCCACTACTTGGAAGACAATTTCAAAGTCAACCGGCTCAATCGTTATGGTGAGGTTGATCTCCCCAATGGTATCTCTCGATGAGCCATCAAACGCCCGGATGCGGACATTGCTAGGTCGGATTCTGTCTGTATTGATGTTCACGCTTTGCAAAGTGGAGATAGGGCATAAACTATGCTCAAGCCTCAATCAACCATGACTCGCTTTACGTAGTGCCCCTCACATTTAATAGTCAAATGTAAATCCCTATTGTGCCCAACTCCTTCTTTGTGGAGTTTATCATCAGTAAAGGAGATTTTGTTCACCTCAAAAAATCGGTTGTCCATATTATCTATCTGATTCACTATGGTCTTCTCTGAGACATGTTCCTCATTCAGGATCTTGATTAGCACACGAGCATGGACTTTTGAATGTATGGGCATAGATAGTAGAGAAATTTAGGCAAGAGTCTTTCTCAGCTGGTCAATAATTGGGTAATCCTGAACTTTCATCTTTTTTAAATATCTTCTGCCTCTTCTTCAGTTACTGGTTTCTTTAATGGCAATTGGCCTTCTCTGATTTGCTTGGCCTTCCTCAACTCTTCTAGAGAGTAACACCTCCCCGATCGAGTCAAACCTCCGGTTTCCCCCATTTATTCTATGATTTCCTTGCCTTTGTAAGTCATCACGATTTTGTTGTAGTTCTAAGGAATGGTTTTCGTGTTTGTCATAGGGGGTTGCACGGAAGGTTTGATTATGATCGGCTCTGTTATACCCTTCGTACCACCCTGATTATGCTTTGTGTTGGGGTAGCCTCCAAGGACATACAACCTTGGGCTTGAAACATTGGAGCAAACTTCCAACCACGAGACCTTGGGAAAAAATAAAGTTACCTTTTCTAATCTCGGGGCGCCTTTCAAAATCAATGGCACATATCGGCTTAGACTGACTTCCAGTTTGGTTCCCTCATGAATTGTCGTTGCTGTCATTTCTGCTCAACCAGCCGAAGTGTATTCTTGATCTCGGACAATCATTCCCACAAAGTGTGCATCATTGTGTACTGGCAATGTGTTGTTGGTCACATTAGGAGTGTCCTCTTCATTTGTCACTACAATCATTTTTCAGCAATTAGTCTTTCAATGGCTCTTTTCAGAGTCCAACCTTCATTAGTGTTATGCCCCGGGGCACCTGAATGATATTCACATCTAGCATTCGCTTGAAATCCATGTGAATCAGGATGCATATGGTGGGGAGTGATGGGTCGAATCACGCATATTTGCTTCAGCTTCTGGAATATACTAGAGTACGATTCAACCAATGTAGTGAATTTTTTTACGGGTCTTTTCTCTCGACCATAATCTTGCTTGGGACAAGCATTGTAGGGTGCCCAAAAATTTTGCCGTTGTGGCCGGGGGATCCTTAGAGCTGGTGCTCGTACTTGTTGATTAGAAGTCCGAATATAGGATTGAGCATTGAACATTGTATATTGTGGTAGGCCTACAGAGTATTGAGGAATTGGGGGAGGATAATAATTTTTAGGGTAGCTGGATCGCCCCTGATGAAATTGCACATATGGGTGTGATGCCCCTCTTTGAACTTACCTGGATCCTGAAGTCATCATGGACCCTTCATCTCTCTTCTTTTTATTTGCCAAACTTCCCGACCCATTTTGGATAGCTTGGGTAGTGGCTTTGAGAGCAACCTGACTTACAATTCTGCTAGTCTTGAGGCCATTTTCGACCATCTCCCCTATTTTGATTGCTTCTACAAAATGTCAACCCATCGCGGACATCAGGTTCTGAAAGTAATCAGGCTCTTGAGCCTCCAGTAAAACAATGATAAACTCGTGGTTATCCATGGGTGTCTTGACTCTAACCTCTTGCTCCTCCACTTGATTGCATACTCCCTAAAGCTTTCGGTCGGCTTTTTCTTCATATTGGGCAGGGAATTGCGATTTGGTGCAATATCTATGTTGTACTAGAATTGTTTGACGAAGGCCTGAGCCATGTCGTCCCAGACATGCCAGTGAGAGATATATTAGTCAATGAATCATTCGGAGGCTACCCCCACTAGTCTTTCCCCAAAATAAGCCATCAGTAATTTTTCTTTTCCACCTGCACCCATGAGCTGGTTGCAGTACCTTTTCAAGTGGGTGATAGGGTCGTCGTGTCCATCATACTTCTCAAATTTTAGAGTCTTGAACCCTGGTGGTAAATGGATGTGAGGGAACATGCATAGATCAGTGAACAATACACTTTTTCAACCACCTAGTCCCCGATGTTCTTTATGTTCTATTCAAGACTTCTTATTTTCATGGTCATCTCATCTGGATCACCCGTCTTGGCAGGCTTTTCATTTTCCACTGGTGACTCATACTGAGGAGTCTGATTGAATGGAGCCGAGACCCTGAAATCCATATTTGGAGAGTAGTATTGGACATCGTAAGCATTAGATGGTGGCTCGTTATTTGGCCTTGTCACAGGAGGTGGTGGCAGGATTGTATATACTGGCGCGCCAGACACAACAAAAAGGGTGTTCCTGACCGGTGCAACTGGAGGTCGTACATTAGAGGTACTAGGTACGGCATGGAAGCTGTAGTTTAGCACACACCCTGGTGGTAGAATTTGATCGCTCGTTGCATGGAGAGGTGGTTGAGTAGCCAGGGGTACGGTGGAAGTTCCTTCTGAGGGACCCTGAGGCGGAGGCTGACCTGAGACCAAGCATGATACAGATCAGACATTTGTTGTTTCAATCTTCTTACTTCCTCCGATTCTTGCTCAACATGCTGACCCTAGGGTCGTCACTGACCAGCTCGATCTCATCATTGTTAGCCATTGCTACATGTCCCTTAGATCTGGTGAAGTGATGATATGTCCAGTTTCACCACAAACCAACCACCTTAAGCTTACTACTAAGAGGCAATAAATGTGTTAGGGTTAAGCATTATGCAGATACGAATCACACGTAAATATGCTATGCTCCTAAAATTATCATCATCTCTAACATGCTTTTGGAAGGCTTCATGTTCATTCCAGCTTATAAGGTTGCTGCTTATTAAAGCTCTTATTTAGTTTTTTTATCTTTTTTTTTCACTCTTTCTATTTTTTTTAGCTTTTCTTTACACTCACCTCATTTGATTCCTCATTTTAAAGTCATTGAAATTTTTTACGATCGAACCTTTTGGGGGTTGCCGCCGCAAGAATCAGATCATTATGTAGTTCAGGGACATGACAATTTTTATATATATACACAAAACAACATCTTTTTGGTTCAATTTCGAATTTTTCTAAAACAAAATGTTTTTCATTGATTTTCAAATATTTAATTTAAACAAGACTCGAAAATAAGAATTACATAAAGACAAACTTTTAAACAAGACTAGACCTGGCTCAAACAGACATTTTTGGATTAAAGGCAAAACAACAAGACTCAAAACACCAAAAGACTCTTATAGACTCAATGAAAACAAATTAACAATCAAAATGGACTGCCAAATAAAAGAGACTCTAATCTTTGCGGGAGAATCCAACAGCATCACTATAGTCAAGGAATTTATTCCTGCGGCTGACCCCCAGCATCACGATATATCCTCTCTATTTCTGCAGATATGTGACGGGCGATGCTCAATGATACTTTTGCAAACCGCTCAGGCGTCATTCTCTGGCAACTCCTGCATGCTCGGGAGGTGTATGTGCATACCTCGAGGATCCTTCCCTTAATATGTTTATGAGTCGAATGAAACTCTTGATTTCGCTGACCACGGGTCTCAGCTATATCCAGCGCATCATGCTCACGCTCCAAAGCCATATCTCTCTGGCGCCGAATTTCTAGTAACTGTCCCTCCAACTGATTGATCATACTTTGGTAGTGATGCTTTTCAATTTCAAACTCTGCGATCTGGCGCTCCTTGATTAACTCAACTCCCCCTATCTGATCCCTCAACCCTTGGATTAATAAAGCGAAACCTCTGCGCTCATGATCACAGACCACCTTGAACTGGGCTTCTCTTTCTTCTTGTTGTTAAGCAGTAGTGATCTTTTTTTCTGTCTGATTTGAGCTTTGAGTGCTTGCCACTCTTGTGCCAACTAAGCCTTTTCCCGCTCGAAATCAGCCTATTTGATGTTCATGTCTGTCTGTAGAATGCCCTTATCCTCTTGTAAAATTTCAATACGGGATTGGTAGTCTTGTGCCACTTCCCTTATGGTTTCTCTTACTCTGGCCTTGATCTCCTCCTCCCAATCAAATGAATTCCGTATGGATCTTTCTAGACTTTGCTCCGGGATAATCTGGTTGTGAAACCACTAAAGGCATGTAAGGCTTACCTCCCCACGTTCACGATCAGCTACTATCTTGTCCAAGTCAGAAAATCGACCATTGAACCAAACCTTTTGTGCATATGACTCCCTTGGAAGTTCCTCTCCCTCGAATTCCCACACAAACGGACATATGTCCTCAATCGGGGGCCTCTTTTGCTCTCTCCCTAGCTGGCGCATGACACATATGGATGATTAGGGCTGGAAACCTCTTAATCCTATGAGTATAAAGAATGGGTGATACGTCGACATATGCATGACCCTAGCAGAAAGGAACCAATAATAGTTCCAAGTGATTTTGTCATCACTCAATGAAGCAAAGTAATGTTCGCCAGGCCTTCACCCTCTCTGGAATATTACAACTTGTTGCCCTGTCTTGGTGACATCCAATGTAATTCAGCCAATTACCACTGAAATGTATTACTATTGGATGATGATAAAGGTTCTCTATGAACCACATCTGTAGCAGAATGTTGCATCCCTCGAAGTAATCTTCACCCTCTTGGCAGCGGGTCAAAGCTCGAAAAATACTCCTAGAATCATGGGAAGAATAGTATGATCCTCGCTACTTTGCAAAAACGAGAATACCGCAGCTAATCGAATTTTGATGCCCACCACGCTCTGGAAAGACCATGATCCCCAGAAATGGTATCATGAACGCGATGATTCTCAACTCGCAACTCAATTGGTTGACGAATTCCGTGTCCGAAATTTCTCAATCCCTTTCTTGTCCCCAAATCTATCATAGAAATATTCCAATGGAACCCAACATTCGTCCAAGCAACCCATTGCAATTCGACGGAGGCATAACTTCTTCAAAAAGTTATTCACACCAACTTTTCTCGTAGCAGCAGGCTTTTTCCCACGAAGGTCTCTCCCCAATCCAGTAAACCCACCTAAGCGTCAATTCACAATCTTTGAACCTGAAGACATTGTTTACCGGGTCCCAAAAACCCACTAGATCCTCGATTAAATCTTTGTTAGGATTAATTTCCCATGATAAACTTGAGGTGCTTAAATACTTAATTTCGTTCCCATGTATCAAAACTAGCGCATCAATTGCAAAGACTACTCGGGGTCTTATCTCTGATCAAGAACATAGGAGGTGTCTCGTCCCTTACCCTTTTTCTGGCTGCTTCTTTGTAGAAAATTCATGGTGAACCTAAGAATAAGATTAAAGGAGTCAGAACTTACCTAAACTATATGAAAATTTTGATTTGATTTTTTCTTTTTTTCTTTAAAAAAAAGCTAATTTAGGACTCAATCTATTTATTTTTTATTTTTTATTATTATTATTAGTCACAAAAGGTGAAATGGAAAAAGTAAAAAAAATGGCTATTATTACGAAAACGACCCTTTGATACTTCCGTAGAAGGCTTAAAGGATGTCTCAGTAAAAACGGACAAGCATAGGGACAAAATAATATAAACAAATAGATAAAATAAACTAAATGACTACTTTATCAAAAATGGCCCTTCGGTACTCCCGAGAGAGGTTGCTGTCTCGGCTAGTATAACAAGAAAAAACTAGATAAGATGGTTATTTTTTTGCGAAAAAAGCCTTTCGGCACTTCCGTAGAAGGTTTGAAGCAATCCTGACAAAAAATGGTCGGACATAAGGGCAAAATGGTAAAAAGCGAACAAAGATCAACAAAATAGCTATCTTACCAAAAAGACCCTTTTAGCACTTCCGAGGAAGATTATAAGGTTGTCTTGGCAAAACGGCCGAATATGAGGGTAAAGCAGTAAAAAGTGGCCAAACATTGTTTTTTTTTTTTTTTGAAAATTTATGCCCATGCAGAATTTATGCTCTTTTTTTTTTTTTTGAAAAATGTGGGGTGAACCATATGGAGGTTGCCTAGTATCTCACATCCGGTGAGAATCAAACCCGTGTAGTTCGGTGAAACTGAGTACTTTTCTCTTTTGATTTTTATGGAAATTAATCTTAACACCTCACGCCAGACTACTACAAAATCTTAGTAAACAAAGGATTATTTTTACTAAATTAGGAGAATGATTTTTTATTTTTTTAATAATTCCGCTCAACTAATTTTCTAAAGCCGGTCAACAATGCAAGTATTCCTTCCAAACGATATAGCAAGTAGCACATAAGTGAACATGATGGTCTTAAAGAGGATACATGTCTCCTACGGACCCGGCCCCTGTGCCGAGTTTCACTAATTCAAATGCATGTGATGCAAATAAAGCGAACCTACTAGGTATATCTGGCATGAGGTTTGTTCTTCTAGGTTTAAATCATATTGAAGAAGGTATCTAGACTAGCTTACTCGAGCGGACAACTCGAGTTGAGGAGGGTCAGCGTACCGGTAGCATTGCTTTCTGGCTTAGCTGGTGGTGCTCCCCGCCTAAAACATTGTGACTAAAATGCTTCACCGGGTGACAAGCACCTCGACTATCTCAAAGACAACGGGCTATGTCAAGCAAATGCCCAATTTTTAATTTCAAGAAGACTCAGAGGAGGGTACGTGTGAAGACAGTTTATATGTACAGTTCAACAATATCAAAGCGGTTAAAAACGAACATGTATCACATTAGCCGCAAATAAATCACAATATATAAAATATTAATAAATCCAAATAAAAAGTCAACATGTACAAGCTCGAATACTGGTTGTCCCCAACAGAGTCGCCAAAGTTGTCACACCCCTTTTTACCCCAAAAGATATATGTGTTATGGATTGTGGGTTAAAGAGTTTTCTAATTAAAGTGACAAATTTGAATAGGGTCTATTTTATTGTTCAGAGCCGCCACTTGGTATTGATTTTTGGGTGTTCCAAGTCACCTTTTATTTGTATTCCTAGTCAAATGAAGGTTTAACTATATTATTATTGGTCTGCGAAAACAAAGCCAAGGTAAGAGATTATGTTAACCAGGGAGAAGGTGTAAGGCATTCCCCGAGTCCCGTGGTTCTAGCACGGTCGATCCTATCGACTAAAATTGGCTTGAAATAAATTTTAGATAAACTGTGCTTTATTTAATTTTCATGTTTTCCTATGTCCGCTTTTATTTTTTATTATTAGAATTATTTAAAAAATAATTTGTATAATTTACATTGTCATAACCACGCTACGCAACAGAATGCGTGATTGAGTAACAAAACAAAATTAACTTATCATAATTGTGCCTTGCAAGCGACTCCGAAATCATGACAATCAATTATTTGTAGTTCTTTTTAGAAATTACTACATTTGAAAAAAAAAATTCTAGAAAATTATTAGTCAACTATCACAATCCGCGATTTCAGCAAATTAACTAAATTAAAAATTAATTAAAACTAATCGGTATGGTATGAGATTATTGAACTAATTTATTGAATATTAAACATTACGCTATACAAGCGATTCCGTGTGTTAAAGCGTGCCTACTAATTTCCTAGCATTTAAATTAATTAATTAAGAAAGCGATTAAATTGTTAAATTATTTTAATTATGGAGCAGAATCGAGTTGTGGTGTGAGGTTGTTTAATAAATCAACAATTAAAGACTTTGGTCATCTCTTGCTTGTGGATAAATAAGGCTAGCTCTTAAAACTTTAATGGTATTGGGCTTCTTTGTTGGTTTATCATGAAATGGGCCCAACAGAAAATATCTACAAAGAATGGCCAGCGACTTTTAATCATTATCATTATTTTATTTTTTTTAGAAGAAAGGACAATGGGCCAGCTGAAACTACTTAAAAACGGGCCTGCTGGCATGCTTAACACGAAATAGGCCTAGTAGAAAATATTTAATAGTGCCCATTTATTCAATATGTGGCTGCATAGCCCAATAACTTATTGTCACGATCACAAATCTAAACTACTCGTGATGGAGCCTATCGTGGAACTAGTCCAACAAAATTAACACTCAAACGTAAAGAATCTTTCATTTATATCATTACTAAACTGATAATCCATAAAGGTTTCGTTTAATCATTTTTAAAATAGATACAGCTACACCGAATGTTAAATACAACCCCAAGATCCTGGAGTTACTGGTCATTAGAATCTAACAAAAATATATAAGTTAGGAACATAAGCTTTATAATAATAAGAGGGAGATGGCAGGGCTGCGGACGCGTGCAGCTACCTCGCAATCCTTCGAGAAATCTCTGAGGCTGGTAAACAGCTCAATCTTCCCTAGCACCTGAATCTGCACACAAGATGCATGGAGTAATGTGAGTACGCCAACTCAGTAGTAATGAAAGTAAATAATGTCTAAGCAGTAAGAAACACATAAAATCAAGTCATCAATTCACAATAAGCACATTCTTTCTTTCAAACGGTGTATATGTTAAATCATCACGCTTATAAAGTCGATTTCAGTAAAAACAATCCTTTGAAAAATGTAATTACAAACAGTTTCAATAAAATGACAAAGAAGTTTAGTGTAAAAATTATATGAATCATAAGTAACCACTCGGGCAAAAACATGAATAATAAACCGCCCCTCGGGCAGAACATCACTCAGAATCAGTCCCTCAGCACGCCTCACAATCACTCATCACCGGGCCCTCGGGCAACTTCACAGCCACTCATGCCTCCCAATCACTCGTCACTCGGCACCCGGAACTCGGCACTTGCACTCAGAGGTACGTGCGCTCACCGGGGGTGTACAGACTCCGGAGAGGCTCCTACAGCCCAAGCGGTATATCGCTGCGGCGTGCAGCCCAATCCAAATATCTCGTTGCGGCGTGCAGCCCGATCTAACATATCTCGTTGCGGCGTGCAACCCGATCCATATAAATATACATTTCTCTCGACCTCACTCAGTCAGACACCTCTCAAAAGCCACTCGGGCTATCAGTAAAAATGGGGTACTCGACCCAAAAATATCATTTTATACATAAAAAGTGGTGTAAATGAGACTGAGTTCGAAATCATTTAAGCATAATATGACTAAGTTAAATCATAAGTCAACACAGTGAGGAATAGCAGTAAAAATCCCCCAATGGGTCTAATCACATGACACGAGGCCCAAATACGGCATTCAACCCAAAACATAGTAATAAACCTTTAAAACATAAAATATCATGTTATTTGTTATCAAATACGCAACTTATTAGTTGTTACGGGACGGACCAATTCACAATTCCCCAATAGTGTAAGCCACACACTCGTCATCTAGTATGTGCGCCACTCCAAAATAGTGATACAATGAGAAGTCCGGGGTTTCATACCCTCATGACAAGATTTACAGTCATTACTTACCTCAAACTGGCCCAAATACTAATTTGCGGTGCTCTTGCCCGTTGAATTAGCTCCTGATTGCTCTGAATCTAACCAAAATCAGATTAATACCATCAATACATGCTCGAGAACAAAACCCATTCGAAAATTATCAAAATTAAGCAAAATCCCGAAATTGGTCAAACCCGACCTCCGATCCCACGTCTCGGAATTCGATAAAAATCACAAAACTAGAATCTTTATCCTTCCACGAGTCTACCCATATAAAATACATTAAAATCCAACCACAAATGACCTCTAAATTCCTCAATTTAAAGTCTCCAATTCCCAAGCCCTAAACCCCAAATTTAGTCACTAATTTCCATAAATTTCACCCCTAATCAGTCAAATAACACCATAGAAATGAGTTTTAGGCCCAAAAATCTTACCTCCACGAAGTTCCCTTGATTTCCCTCTTCATAACCCTCTCTCAAGCTCAAATCCGTATGAAAACTTTGATGAAATAACCCAAAATTCGAGAAGGCTTCTGTTTATATGATCTGCCCAGGAGAACTGCATCTGCAGCCTTTTAACAGCACCTGCTGACTCGCACCTGCGGTCCCAGGTGCGCATCTTCGGCTCCACTTATCCGACCCATTTCCACATCTACGGTCCTCTTCACGCATATGCGGACTCGTAGATGCGGGCCAATCTCCGCACCTGCGCTCCCATGCCAGGACGCCAAAATTCGCACCTGCAAGGCCCATCGCACCTGCGTCTCCCCTTCCGCAGGTGCGGCCACACCAGCAACTCTGCACCAACAGCAACCTTGCTGCATTTTTCCAAGTTCAAACCTCCCGCTGACCATCCAAAATCATCCTGAGCCCCTCGGGGCCCTAACTAATGATAATCGCAAGTTATATATGATCGCCCGAACTTAGTCGAACCCTCGTAACACCCGAAATAACATCAAAACACCAAATCAACTCATTATTCAAGTCTAAGGATTTCTAAATTTACGAAATTCGCCAACGACACCGAAACTAACCAAACCACCTCCGAATGACCTGAAAATTTGCACACACCTCCAAAATGATACCACGAACTTGTTCCAACTTCCAGAAATTCCATTCCGACCCCGATAGCTAATTTCCACTGCCGACCGAAAATTACCAAAAATTCAATTTCGCCAATTCAAGCCTAATTCTACTTCGGACCTCAAAATAAAAATTCCGAAAACACTCCTAACTCCCAAATCACCTAACGAAGCTATTCGAGCCATAAAATCCACATTTCGAGGTCATTTACCTATAAGTCAACTTTCAGTTGACTTTTCTAACTATAAAGACAACTTAAGAGACTAAGTGTCTCATTTCCCTCCACAACCACTCCAAGCCCGAACCAGTTGACCTAACACAACATAAAAGAACTGAACAACACATAATACAGCAGAAATAGTGGAAACGGGGCTAAACTCTCCGAACGACTAATCGGGTCGTTACATTTTCCCCCGCTTAAACATACGTTTGTCCTCGAACGTGCCCAGAGTTGTTCCAAAAACCATCAAAATTGCCGTGTAACCTACCATGCACATACCCGGGGGTGATCCCACGTCACCTTATCCCATATAGATCCAATAACACAACAAAGTTTAAATTTCGAAATCCAATCTGACCCATAAACCTTAGAACCAAATTTCCACTTCTAAAATAATTTACAAGATCAAAATTCCACAACTATAAACTTAATAATTCTGAACACGCTGTATCAAGCCAAATCCGTAATCCAAGGATGTAATCACATAATATACCGCATGACACAAACGTTCATAGCGATAACTCCTAATCACAATAACTGCTCCAAACAACCATGTTGTAGTTAATTCCGACAATATTCATTCTAGGTCCAATGACCTCTTCTCATCCCACACGACCACTCTGATGACATGACACATCAATACAATCCAAAGCCATAATTTGTGCAATTCGTGCACCTAATAGCAACATCCCAACGAGCTCAAATCATATAAAGAAGATTCACACGAGAGGACTATCCTGCCATTAACAAATACCATCACAACACCATGCTAAAATCTTGGAACACATCGTAAAATCAAAACACACGAATCTGACACCAAGGGTCCTACCTCTAAATAACTCCGCTACAAAGCGTGATCCCATCCAAACGCTAGTCCACATGAAATACTTCAAGACACCTTGCTCAAGATCAATAATCAGGCACAATTCGACATCGAGTACTCAAAGTGCATTGCCATGGCCACGGGTAAATCGCACGATATCATGCCACACGAACCAGAAAGAACATAACCAATATGTCTTAATCCCGCAATACCAAATTACTTACCTTACTCAAATCCCGCTATAAAGCCCAAATAGAACCGCACCATATGTGCATATAACCAAAAATCATAACTCCTCGCAACACCGAAGAGTGACTCATAGATCACTCCAAAACACGAATAAGCTCAATGACAATCGAATGGTACACCTCTCAAAAATAGCAATTCGGAGTCCACAACTCCGACCTGGTGCAGAATACACACCCATACTGACCTACCAATGAACCCTAAATCAACTCTGGTCACCCACAACAGATAGATAACTCTTTGAAGGTTCACAGTGACTAAATCGTGGCATTTACTAACATATGACTAGCTTTGCTCGCATCCTCACAGTCCACAACCACAAAATAATTTGTTTATGAGAACTCTCAGTCTCAAAGTACATGAAGAGCACAAATTACCACATCTGATCCCAACTCCACCGCTCGAATATATAACACATCCCTAATACTCAATCATTCCACTAGGGATACCCCTAAAATTCTTTCGTGCCATCAAGCAAACTAGAATATCAGTAGTCGATCCAACAAGAGAGCGCCGAAATGCCAATGAAGCACCCTTAACTCAAACACATTGCCCTTTCTGAAATGTATACCCTCTTCAAGAAGCACCAATTAGTGATACCATTTACCTAGTTATCTAGAACTGCCCACAATGTCTAAGAATTTATGACCTTCCTTCCAGAACTGAACCGAGACCTCACACATGCAATCTCAGTCTCTACAATATACCACATACACCATTCCATCCTATGATAAATATGAGAACTTCATAATCCCTTCTGAGCCACAAGCAACTACGTACCCAACTAGCCAAGAAATTTACATTTGATCCCATCTAGAAGCAAAATCATTACACATCGCCTGCTCCTCATGCCAGTAGAAAATAACCGTAGTAGAAACCATCAAGAACTCTTTGAATCCCATTTGTACGACACCAAACCAACATGACTGAATCCTTCTAACTCAACCAAGATTTGCATGTCACCAAGAGTCTAGAGCATTTCCAAGAAAAACCTATAGAAACTCATTACCTCATAAGCACCCAAAGGACTAATCATACTCCTTACCATCTCGATCCGGCCTATTATCAAGTTGTCCTATTAATCCAAGTTCCTTCTGAAGTTACCTTCAAATCGATACCTCTCCTTGTCATAATACCGTAATTCTCAACCCAGACTCACCACACGAGACCCAAGAATAACACCATACCGTCTAAGGCTCGTAAGCCGCTGAATATTCTCTCAAATATCCCCAAAAGTACCACATTCAAAATACTTATCCTGAAGAGACTTCCTGGGAATCTAAATCCACTACCTTTACTTTCCTGATACTGATATGTAGAATCCATGATAATGTAGAAATGCCACAAGTCTTGACATCCTCCAACCTAAATCTCAGTTCTAGCCAAATAAGCACCTTGAAGATTCCAAATTGTTACGTTTAACTTTGAATCCATCAGAGCCATTCTCGAGAGTCATCCACTCTACGCAAATCTCCATTACACTGATCAAGCACACAAAACAACCTGGCCCCGTTTGCACACCAACATACTAGGAAGTAATCCACACACTTGAAACAACAAGAAAATTCATACACTACACACACTACACCTTTTACAATTACAACTCAATCACTCAATAAACCCATCACCCACAGAGTACATTACAACCTGTATCGAAGAATTAATATTACTCGAGTCATTCCCAGACTCCACCTCTGCAGGTCATAACTGATTCACCAATATACCTCGAACCGAAACCAATACAACACATAATCGTGCAATCAACTTATCATTAATAGACTCGCCCACTTGGCTCAAAGCCAATGATCAAGACGAACAATAACTCACAATGCCCATACACTATCACTGCCACCATATTACAGTAAGATTCAACTAAATCCTTCATAAGTCATGTGACACAAACCATCTAAATATCCTAAATCGTATGCAAATCTCGCATTCACCATTGTAATAGCCAATGCTAACTTCTACTTGCGACCTAACTCAAATAGCAACATCAATTACTGATAAAAGAGGACTTGCTACAAAACCACCTAAGGGTCACACAACCTCAGGACACCCCCGGGATATAACCCCGCTTGTTTAGCCTCAAACTGATATAATCTCTATGCCCTTCAAATCATAGCTATCACGCAATCACTATACCCTCCTACATTAAAACACAACCAATGCCTATCCTCGAGGTATCAAGATACGCGGTGTAAGAAGCTGAAGCCGATGGCAGAACTAACAATGGAGCTTTGGTCAAAGCAATCTTGAGCTTCTGGAAGTTCTCTCCACACTCGTCTGACCACCTGAATACCCTCACTGGACACCACGTGCCCCAAAAATGCTACTAAAATGAGCCAAAAATTCACACTTGGAGAACTACGCATAAAGCTTCTCCTCCATCAATCTCTATAATACCCTCCTCAAATGCTGAGTATGCCCTTCCTGGCTACGTGAGTACGCCAAGATGTTATCAATAAATACAATAATGAAAGAGTATAAATACAGCTGAAATACACCGTTAATCAAATACATGAACTTTACTGGGGAATTGGTCAGCCCAAAAGACATCACCAGGGACTCATAACACAATAGGAAGATTTCACTTCCCTCCACAACTAAAATACATGAGAGGTCCTTCAATACACTCACAACTCGAAGCCATATGCCAACTAGAGACAGAAATCAAACACTCAATATTTCTTGCCACAATTCTAGCCAATCCTTTTGTGACAATCAAACAATTTGAACACACCTTACCATCAAGTCACACTCGCCACATAGTCATCCAATCACAAAACCCCACCGATAAGGACACAAACGGACATATAAGTCCCAAGGCATGTGCTCACACAAACGAAATCTCAGCACTCAAGCCACAAACAAAATTTAGCCTCAAGTCCTCCAGTCTGGACCATTATCAACATGCTAAAAATCACATCCCTTCCATGTAAGTCACAAGTCATCGATGCATTGCTGATACTGAGCGCTCATGTGCGCATTCGAACACATGAAAGGCATTCAAAGAGTTACGCTTTTGGCTGAATAAATGGATTCGCATGACAAGAATTCAAGAATGTGAGATTTTTCCTAAGGGTTATGTAGCCTCTCGAAGATAAGTACAGACGTACCGATCCACAAGACTCTACTAAACCTTCTCATGACCGGTGAGTCCTATGTAACCCTGGCTCTGATACCAACTTGTCACAACCTCAAATCTAAACAACTCGTGATAGTTCCTATCGTGCAACTAGTCTAGCCGAATTAACACTCAAAACGTAAAGAATCTTTCATTTATATCTAGCCGATACAGCTACACCGAATGTTAAATACAACCCCAAGATCCCCGAGTCACTGGTCATGAGAATCTAACAAAAACGTACAAGTCGGGAACATAAGCTTTATAATAATAAGAGGGAGAAGGAAGGGTTGCAGGTGCGTGCAGCTTCCTCGCAAATCTCCGAGAAATCTCTTTGGCAAGTAAACAACTCAATCTGCCGTAGCACCTGAATCTGCACACAAGGCGCAGGGAGTAATGTGAGTACGCCAACTCAGTAGTAATGAAAGTAAATAAGGTCTGAGCAGTAAGAAACACATAAAATCAAGTCATCAACTCACAATAAGCACAGTCTTTCTTTCCAACAATGTATACGTTAAATCATCACGATTAAAAATCCGATTTCAGTAAAAGAAATCCTTTGAAAAATGTAATTTCCAACAGTTTCAATAACATGTCAAAGAAGTTTAGTGTAAAAATGATATGAATCATAAGTAGCCACTTGGGAAAAACATGATTAACAAACTGCCCATCGGGCAGAACATCACTCAGAATCAGTCCCTCAACACGCCTCACAATCACTCTTAACCGACCCCTCATCACTCGGCACTCGCACTCATTAGGTACCTGCGCTCACTTGGGGTGTACAGACTCTGGAGGGGCTCCTACAGCCCAAGTGCTATATCGATACGGCGTGCAGTCCGATCCATATATCTCGCTGCGGCGTGCAGCCCGATCCAACATATCTCGCTGCGGCAAGCAGCCCGATCCATATAAATATACATTGCTCTCGGCATCTTTCAATTAGAAACATCTCAAAAGCCACTCGGGCTATCAGTAAAAGCAGGGTACTCGACCCAAAAATATCATTTTATGCATCAAAAATAGTGTAAATGAGACTGAGTTCGAAATCAGTTAAGCTGAATATGACTGAGTATAAATCATAGGTCAACACAGTGAGGAATAGCAATAAAAATCCCCCAAGGGGTCTAAACACATGGCACGAAGCCCAAATACGGCATTCAACCCAAAACATAATAATAATCCTTTAAAACATAAAATATCATGTGATTTGTAATCAAATACGCAACTTATTAGTTGCTACGGGACGGACCAAGTAATAATCCCCCAATAGTGTATGCCATACACTCGTCATCTAGCATGTTCGACACTCCAAAAGAGTGATACAATGAGAATACCGGTGTTTCATACCCTCACAACAAGATTTACAGTCATTACCTATCTCAAACCGGCCCAAATACTAATTCGCGGTGCTCTTGCCCCTCGAATTGGCTCTTGATTACTCCGAATTTAACCAAAACGAGATTAATATCATCAATACATGCTCGGGAACAAAACCCATTCGAAAATTATAAAATTAAGCAAAATCCCGAAATTGGTCAAACCCGACCCCTGTGCCCTCGTCTCGGAATTCGATAAAAATCACAAAACTAGAATCTTTATCCTTCCACGAGTCTACCCATATAAAATACATCAAAATCCAACCACAAATGACCCCTCAATTCCTCAATTTAAAGTCTCTAACTCCCAAGCCCTAAACAACCAATTTAGTCACTAATTTTCCATAAATTTCACCCATAATCAGTCAAATACACCATAGAAATGAGTTTTAGGCCCAAAAATCTTACCTACACGAAGTTCCCTTGATTTCCCTCTTCAAAACCCTCTCTCAAGCTCAAATGCGTATGAAAACTTTTTATATGATCTGCCCAGGAGAACAACATCTGCGGCCTTTTAACCGCACCTGCGGTCTTAGGTGCGCATCTGCGGCTCCACTTATCCGATGCATTCCCGCATCCGCGGACTCAAAGATACGGGCAAATCTCCGCACCTGCTCTCCCATGCCAGGCTGCCAAAATCAGCACCTGCGCAAGGCCCATCATACCTACGGCTCCCCTTCCGCAGGTGCGGCCACACCAGCAACTCCGCACCAGCAGCAACCTTGCCACATCAGCAAGTTTAAACCTCCCGATGACCATCCGAAATCATCCCGAGCCCCTCGGGGACCTAACCAATGATACCCGCAAGTCATAAATGATCGCACAAACTTAGTCGAACCCTCGTAACACCCGAAATAACATGAAAACACCAAATCAACTCATGATTCAAGTGTAAGGATTTCTAAATTTCTGCAATTCGCCAATGATGCCGAAACTAACCAAACCACCTTCGAATGATCTGAATGTTTGCACACACCTCCAAAATGACACCATGAACCTTTTCCAACTTCCGAAATTCCATTCTGACCCTGATAACTAATTTTCCACTGCCGACCGGAAATCGCCAAAAACTTAATTTATCCAATACAAGCATAGTTCTACTCCGGACCTCAAAATAACATTCTGAATACACTCTTAAGTCCCTAATCACCTAAAGAAGCTATCCGAGCCTACAATTCACATTTCGAGGTCATTTACCTATAAGTCAACTTCTGGTTGACTTTTCTAACTATAAAGCCTACTTAAGAGACTAAGTGTCTCATTTCTCTGCACAACCACTCCAAGCTCGAACCAGTCAACCTAACACGACATAAAAGAGCTGAACAACACATAATATAGCAGAAATAGGGGAAACAACGCTAAACTCTCGGAACGGCCGATCGGGTCGTTACATACGACCCAAAAACTACCCTGGTTGTGATGGCGTCTATCGCGATACTAGGCCAGCCAATTCAATACTTAAAATATAAATATACATTTTGTTCAAATCATTACTAATTTGATGTTTCATATAATTCCGTTTAAGCATTTCAGAAACAAACACCATATACTAAACATTAATTACAGCCCAAAAATCCCAGGGTCACTAATGATTAGCATCTAAAGAAAATACAAGTCTAGGAAAATAAAAACCATAACAATAAGAAGGAGAAAGGCAATGTTGCGGACGCCTGCAACTACCTCGCGAATCTTCGTGAATCTTTGAGACAGGAAATCAGCTCTCACTCAGCCCTAGCACTCGAATCTGCAAACAAGGTACAGGGAGTAATGTGAGTACGCCAATTCAGTAAGTAACAAAAGTAAATAAGGTCTGTTCACTAAGAAACACATAAATACATGTCATAAATTCACAACAAGTACAACCATTCTTTCCAACAACGTATATGTCAAATCATCACGCTTAAAAGCCATTTTCAGTAAAAATCATTTGAGAATATATTTTCTAACAGTTTCAATAAAATTCAAGAAGTTTAGTGTAAAAGTGATGAAAATCATATATAGCCTCTCCGGCAAAAACATGTATCATAAACTTCCCTTCGGGCATAACAGCACTCAGAATCAGCCCCTCGGGCATACACAATCACTCATGCCCCCCAACCACTCGTCACTCGGCACTCGCACTCAGTAGGTACCTGCGCTCACTGGGGTGTCCAGACTCCAGAGGGGCTCCTACAGCCCAAGCGCTAAAACAAGCCATCTCGTGGCATAATCAATCAGGCCCTCGACCTCTCATATATCATAAAACGGTACAACATGCTGCGGCACGCAGCCCGATCCCATAATATCCTCACAACACAGGCCCTCGGCCTCACTCAGTCAGAAACCTCTCAAGCTACTCGGGCTATCAGTAAAACAGGGTGCTCAGCCCAAAGTATCTTTTTATGCATTAAATGGAGTAAATAAGACTGAGTTTCGAAATCAGTTAAACATAGCATGACTAAGTGTAAATCTTAAATCAACACAGTGAGGAAATAGCAGTAAAAAGCCCCTAAGGGTCTAAGCAACTTGGTACGAGGACCAAATACGGCATTCAGCCCAAAACATAGTAATATATTTCAAAACACAAAACATCATATGATTTCTAGTCAAATACGCAACTTAATAGTTGCTACGGGACAGACAAAGTCACAATCCCCAACGTTGCATGCCCCACACCCGTCATCTAACATGTGCGCCAATCCAAAATAGTGATACAATGTGAAAACCGGGGTTTCATACCCTCAGGAAAAGATTTACAATCATTACTTACCTCAAGCCGGATGAAAATCTACTCTGCGTTGCCTTTGACACTCAACTCGGCCTTAAATCGCCCCGAATCTATTCAAAATCAGATTCATACCATCAATATACGCTAAAGGAACAAAGCCCATGCGAAAATAATCAAATTACATCAAAAATTCCGAAATTGGCCAAACTCGACCCCCGGGCCCACGTCTCGGAATCAACTAAAAATTACAAAACTAGAATCATTA
Source organism: Nicotiana undulata (assembly GCA_005239495.1). Lineage (NCBI taxonomy): Eukaryota > Viridiplantae > Streptophyta > Magnoliopsida > Solanales > Solanaceae > Nicotiana > Nicotiana undulata. The sequence continues at coordinate 73,596 of ML273092.1, forward strand.
CACTCTCACGAGTCCATGCATACCAAATTCATCAAATTCCGACGACAAACGGCCCCTCAAATCCTCAAATTAAACTCTCAAATTTCAAGCCCTAATCCCCCAATTTAACCCTTAAATCCACTTATTTCATGTCTAATCAGTTAAATACCACCATAGAATCGAGTTTTAGGTCCAGGAAACTTACCTCCATGAAAGTCCCTTTGATTCCCTCTTCAAATTGCTCCCAAAAGCTCCAACTCGTAAGTAGACAATGGCTAAAATTCGCGAAGGCAAGAATTTATATGTTCTACCCAGGGGTTCTGCATCTGCGGTCCAAATACCGCATCTGTGGCGCCCGCACCTGCGACCAAGGGTCCGCATCTGCGGACTTCACTTAAAGTCCCCCTTCCGCATATGTGATGGGACCCCGGCCAACCAACCTCTACCCCTGCGACGCCAAGCCGCATCTGCGATGACCGCACCTGCGATCACCCTTCCGTAGGTGCGGAACATCAGAACAACAGCATACATCAAATTTTTCCAACTTTCAAAATCTCTGATGGCCATCCGAAATCATCCCAAGCCCCTCGGGGTGGAACACCCAAAACAACATCAAAACACCAAATTAACTCGAAATTCAAGCCTAAGGGTTTCTAAATTCTCGAAACTCGCCAATGATACCCAAACCAACCAAACCACGTCTGAATGACCTCAAATTTTACACACATATCACAAACGACACTGCCAAACTATTCAAACTTCCGGAATTCCATTCTGAACCCAATAGCTAGTTTTCACTACTGACCGAAAATCGCCAAAATCCAATTTCACCAATTCAATTCTATTCTACCACGGACCTCCGAATAACATTCTGAACACACTCCTAAGTCCCAAATAACCTAACGAAGCTATCTGAACCATAAAACCCAAATTCTTAGTTCATTTACCGATAAGTCAACTTCCGTTTGACTTTTCTAACTATTTAACCAACTTAAGAGACAAAGTGTCTCATTTCTCTCCACAACCACTCCGAACCCGAACCAATCAACCTACCACAACATAAAAGAGTTGTAGCACAAAAAATGAAGCAGAAATGGGGGAAACGGAGCTAAACTCTCGGAACGACCGACCGGGTCATTACATTCTCCCCCTCTTAAACAAACTTTCATCCTCAAACGAGTCTAGAAACATACCCGGAGTCTCAAATAGGCGTGGGTTTCTGCTTCGCATCTCCCGCTCGGTCTCCCAGGTGGCCTCCTCCACCAGCTACCCTCTCCACTGCACCTTAACTGAAGCTATATACTTTGACCGCAACCTTCGGACCTGACGACCCAAAATAGCTACTGGCTCCACCTCATAAGTCATATTACCCTCTAGTTGAACCGTGCTAAAATCCAAAACATGGGAGGGGTCACCAATATACTTCCGAAGCATGGAAACATGAAATACCGGATGCACACTCGACAAGCTAGGTGGCAAAGCAATTCTATAAGCCACCTCCCAACCCTCTAGAGCACCTCAAAAGGCCCAATGAATCGGGAACTCAACTTGCCCCTCTTCCCAAATCGCATAACACCCTTCATGGGTGACACCTTCAGCAGAACCTTCTCCCCAACCATGAAAGATACACCCCGGACCTTCCTGCCCGCATAGCTCTTGTGCCTAGACTGCGTCGTGCAAAGTCGATCCTGAATCAACTTCACCTTATCTAAACTAACATGTACCAAATATGTGCCCAAGAGTCTAGCCTCTCCCGGCTAAAACAACCAATTAGATACCTACATCTCCTCCAATATAACGCCTTGTATGGAGCCATCTGGATACTCGACTTATATCTATTATTATATGCAAACTCCGCGAGAGGCAGGAACTGGTCCCATGAACCCCGAAAATCAATAACACACGCACGCAACATGTCCTCCAATATCTTAATAGTGCGCTCGGACTACCCGTCCGTCTGAGGGTGAAACGTTGTGCTCAATTCGACCTGAGTGCCCAACTCTCTCTTCACGACCCTCCAAAACTACGATGTGAACTGAGTACCTCTATCAGAAATGATGGAAACTAGAACGTCATGCAATCGAACAATCTCCCGCATACAAATCTCAGCTAACCACTCCAAAGAGTAAGCAGTACCAACAGGAATAAAGTGTGCGGACTTGGTCAGCCGATCCACAATAACCCAAATAGCATCGAACCTTCTCGAAGTTCATGGGAGCCCAACTACAAAGTCCATGGTGATCCGCTCCCACTTCCACTCCGGAATATCCAACCTGTGATGCAATCCACCTGGTCTCTAGTGTTAATACTTGACCTGCTGACAGTTGAGAAACCGAGCTACAAATCCAACAATATCCTTTTTCATCCGTCTCCACCAATAATGTTCTCTCAGATCCTGCTACATCTTCACAGCACCCGGATGAATGGAATACCGCGAGTTGTGGGCCTCCGCTAGAATCAACTCCCGAAGCCCATCCACATTAGGCACACATATCCGACCCTACATCCTCATCACACCATCATAAAAAATGAATACATCTCTAGCATCACCTCACCGAACCCTATCCTGAAGAACAAACAAGTGTGGGTCATCATATTGGCGCTCTCTGATACGGTCATAAAGAAAATACCTCGAGGCTATGCAAGCCAATACCTGGGGGGGGGGGGGGGCCCCGAAAAAACAAATCCCAAAACAGGCCCCCCAAAGGCCTAAACTGTTCCCTTAACCCACTCTAAG
>MDKH01105573.1:0-30275 GCA_005239495.1 Nicotiana undulata
CCCCCCCCCCCCCCAAAAATCTTTTTTTTTTTTTTAATAACAGGAGGGTGTCCGAGTTAGCTTGCGCGCACCATGGCTAACAGGAGGGTGTCCGAGTTAGCTTGCACGCACCATGGTAATAAAGCATAATTTTTAACAATGATAAAGGATTTTCCGCGGAAAAGTGAAGAAGAAAGATTTACATGTCTATAATGAAGCATACAGATATGTGAATCTTACTGCGTCACTAAAATCAGATTCACATATCCCTTCTTTTCCTTTTTCCGTATTTTTCTTTTTCCTTTATGATAGGCAAACAATTTACTAAACGAAAAACTTATTTTAAAAAAAATTCTTTAAAGAAACAACCCAAGGAGGATGCACTGGGCGGATGCAAGTATCAGCTCGACCTCTGTATATATAATTATTATTTTTCAGAAAATATAAACCCACACGAGTTCATACACATTGTTGTCACAAAGGTGAATTGGGTTCGGCAACCACTAATTTAAAATCATGCATCTGCCTCTAGGGATGCAACTGTACAGAAGCTCCAAAAGATAAACCCTGCCAAAGAAATAACCTCCCCCACCCCCAAAATCTTTTTCTTTTTTTTTTCGCTAACAGGAGGGTGTCCGAGTTAGCTTGCGCGCACCATGGCTAATTCCGCCGAGTACCTGCTACCCCCAACCAGCACAGGCACCAGGTAACTTTGTCCACCCCACAAAATAGACCGTGATACAATGGTAATTTGCTATAGCCTTCGAAAGCAGTTGCAAAATGAGAAGCTCCCGTGGATGGCCATTAAGTACCAAGTTATTTAGCTCGTTTTAGCAATACTTATTACTTATGGCTTAAGTTAGCAGTGCATTTTTAGCTTCTTTAGTACATTCTAGGTCTATGAATAATACCTTGCTGAAAGTGGGAAACTCGTTGAGGAGAGTAGAGAAAATTGATGAAGGAGCAGCGTTTGTTGAAGCCAATATACAGTCCAGCATCGCCGGAATTGCTGCCGGAGGTACTTGCCGGAAACTGCTCAGAAGGGAATCGACGATTGGGTCCAGTGGCGTAGCCATCGGCGAGTCCAATTCCGCAGAGGAAATAAGTAATAATGGAGTTTTAACGGCTAGTTTTTTATGCCGATAAACCCTAAACCCAGAAAGAGCGCCAGCGAGCTGGGATTTATGGAGATCGTTGGAGTTTGCAAATATGTCCTCTTACTTTTTCATATTTGTATTTGTATCTTAGAACTTAGGAAAAGGTACAAATATATCATTAACTTTGCAATTATGTCTGAGTTTGGTAATCACAAAAATATGTGGGCGGGGTGGTGGGGGTGAGTGCAGAAAAACGAAAAAACATAAATTTAAAATTACAAAAAATAATAATTTTTTTAGCGGCGGGAAGGGGGTGGAGAGTGGAGGGGTAGTAGGGTGGGGTAACGGAAAAACCAAAATTTGAAAAAAAAAAAAAAAATTTGGAAAGAGGGGATGGGGTTGGTTGGTGAAGGTTGAGAAAGAGTTTTGGAAAATATTTTTATTTCTTTTGATAAGGAAAATATTTTTCTCCAATCGAAGAAAAAGGAGTTTAGAAGGAAAATATTTTCCAAAATATTTAAACCAACCAAACACGGAAAAATTGGAAAACATTTTGAGTTCATAAGGAAAATATTTTTCAAAATATTTAAGCCAACCATACATGAAAAAATTGGAAAATATTTTCTGTTTTCCTTCATACCAAACACACCCTATGTGTTACCTATGTCTTTCCTATATTTTTTGGCTCATAAGAACCCTATCATTACTTTCCATCCCAAATACGCGCCTCTCGCTAAAAGAAAAAAAATCTAAGTAATATGTGGTATATTTAATATTTTTAATTGTTCCTGAATATATTTGAACCTTTTCAATTATATGAGACTTAAATTTAAAAAAGAAGAAAAAGGGGTAAAATACGTCAACAGCCCCTTAAACTTATTAGTATATTTAACTTATACACTTTGAAATGAGGTATGTCATAATTGAGCACCTAAACATATGATAAAGTGTTTCTATTAGATACCTCGAGGTCAAACTTTAGAAAATCTTCTACCATATTCTCAAGCACCCCGTTACGTGGATAAGTAACCACTTAAAATATAACACATTCTTTAATTATATACATCACGAAAAGATTTTAAGTAACAAATAAAAATATAACGAGTCAGTTAAAAAAAGAACTCAATCAACTAAACGCAAACTCTTACTTCGTTAAACAATAGACCTGATTCATTGAAAGAATAAAATCAAGAGCAATTTTCTCATAATTTCCCCACGAGTATCTAACAAGAACATTTATTATGGGGGAAATTATACTTAAATATAACTCACACACATATATTGCAACTAAGTGGTCTATATTTAACTTTGCAAAGTTATAGTCTAAAAATAATAGGCTAAGATTCAACATCCAATTCCAAATAATTTCTTGAAATTATTATTCATTTTTTTAAAATGCTCAAGCTTGTAATCTAATTTTCGAACATTAATTGTGACTCGAACATTAGTTCAATATACCAAATCTATTTGGGTGGTTAAAATTAGATTTTTAAGATAATACACCATTGTTGAAAACGCTTAACTAAGTGAGTTTAAATTTCAAATACGTTTTTATGAGAAATTTGGAGTTGGTGTTGTCTTAGACTTGTTATAAATAGTATAAAGAGGTTGTATACAAAATTTGAAGTAATTTCGTGAAGTTTTGGACTAGCCCGCCATTGTTGAACAAGCTTAAATAAGTTGGTTTAATTTTTGAATTTAGTTTTGTCATAAATTTAGAGGGTGTGTTGTTTGGACTTGTTATAAATAATATAAAGAGGTTGTATATAAAATTTTAAGTAATTTAACGGAGATTTGGACTGGCGTCGAAAAAGAATTGCAACTGAAAATCGTGGAATAAGTTCATCTACAGACGCTTGTATAAAGGTTTATAAAAGTATGATAGTATTTATACGCTCATATACACTATTATACATTATTATACAAAAGCTGACTTCGTCTTCCTCCTTACGTCTTTTCTAAAATTTAACTCAATCTTGCTCAAATCTACTCCAAATCACTTTAAATAAAAATTTAACTCCTTTTGATGTTTCCAAACAATTGAACAACACCCTATCCAAACAACTAACAAACTCAAAAAATCCTAGTTTCAAAAGCAAAGCTTTAAAGGCCTCCAATGGCGGACTTATGTGCTTCATTTTCTTACGTTGCAATCATCTTTTCCCTGGGGGGGGGGGGGGGGGGATTAGAAATTAAAAATAAAAAAATAATAAATCCATGAAAAAAATGAGGATTCTTGCAAAAGCTCCCATTTTTTGTCTTTAGTAATTTTAATTTCTTTCTATTTATTTATTTTTTGTCTGTTTGGGCGAAATAAAGTTGAGAGAAAAAGAAAGATAGCAATAACGTGAAAAAAGAGAGAAGAAACGACAATAAAAATGAAAATCGAATATAACCCTTAAATAATGAATGTGGGCTAAAGGTAGAAAACTTTATTGAGGAATTCACATACAATACAACCTTTCTAACATTTATTTAAGTTATAATATAATTTATTTTAAAATTTACAACTTTTTATTTTCCTAATATATATCTCTTGAGATTCTCTCACCTAAAATGTATTCTAATATATCTCTCTTAAGATTCTCTCTCGTCTAAGAGTATCTATCATATTAATTTTCCCTTAATTTCTCTATTAATGTATTGTATATTGTATATTGTATATTTCTTGTACAAATTGTATGTTATATAATAAAATATACAATAATATTAAAAATATATGTTATATATACTGAACTGGGAAAAAGAAAGAAACATCATTAATAAATACTCTACATAGAGTGGAGTATAAAATAATATATATTAAAAATATACATATTATATTATAATAGAACTTTGGGGAAGCAAAGAGAGTTTTGCGTTGACAGAGAAATGAAGAAGAATCAAATTTGGGGAATCCTTTGAGATTGTTGGATTGTGTATAGCATAGCGGTTCTAATAGAGAGAAATAATTTCATATAAATTTTTAAAACTAAAATAGGCATGTTTCTTTATGGCAAAGGATATGATTTTATCTGATGCATAATACAAGGATATACGGTTTGATGATGCATAATACACGGTTGATCAAGGCAAGTGGACGTTTATAGTAGTAATCAATATTAATAAATTAAAAAAATATTACGAACAAATAAGGATACGTTTCAGAATAATACTCCTGGAATCTACCATAATTTAGAGTGTATCTTTTATATTTTGTTGTAGAATTTGCAATTCTAATACAAGTTGTAGATTATGGAATATTTTATAAATTCATAAGTAACTACAGAAATTTCTCAGGTTTCTTAATGTTATGTACAACCTGAGCCAAACAGAGTAAGAATATTGAGAGATGCCAATGTATAGTGTAGTGGAGCTGTATATTATGCATGTGATACACGTGATAGTTAGTAATTAGCAATTAGGTAGTTAACGAATATTCAGTTAGTTGAAAATTGTATTTAATTGTTAGCGGTTAGCTGTAGATTAGAGTGAGTTAGTGGTTGTATAAATACATTGAAATGCTAATGGAACGGTTGAAGTTTTTCCATTTCTTATACTGCATTTCTCTTCTTTTCTTCCACAAAAGCTTCTAGAGAGCTTCAATGATTGATTCTGTCTCAGCTCCCATGGACTTTTAGCTTGGTATCAGAACAATTGATTTTGGTATTTTGCTTGTTCTCCAAGCTAAATACCTAAAGCACTATGTAAATTTTAACATCTTCAAACTCGTTTCCAGCTATGGCGGCGGAAAAACACACATACATGCATCCTCTGTTCATGAACTCGACTGGCACTCCTGGATGAGTTCTCGTTCCTATCAAGCTCACCGGGTCGGAAAACTATGGCTTGTGAAGTAGTTCGATGAGAATTGCTCTCCAAGCTAAGAGGAAGTTAGGGTTCATGCTAGGTACCTGTAAGAAGGAATTGTTTGATGATGAGTTGCACGAGCAGTGGGAAACATGCAATGCAACATGCCTTTCATGGATTATCAACACAATTTCTGAAGATCTACTCAGTGGAATCGTATAACGTTAACAACGAGTTTGGATCGAAGAGAGTTCAAGAGCAATAAAAAGAAACCAACAAATAAGAAATAAACTTAGATTTTCAATATTCTCTGCCTTCTCTGTCAACGACAAACTACAAATATAGGGAAATGAGATAAAGGACAATTGTCGATAGCTGAACCCAAAAGATAACCACTAATAGTACTAATGGACACATGTCCTTGATTTACTAGATAGCTATTCATAGGACTGAAAATAGTAATTAATTGACTTAGGGACTAAATTGTCAATCTCCTATAGTTATCTAATATTATGTAATTAGGTCCTAAGTAGGTGGTCACGACTAAATTCGTGACATTCCATCCCCCTTCTGTCCTTTCTTCTGCATTAGTGATCAAAGTCTGGAAACTGGGATGTGAGGAAAGTGTAATCTTCCCATGTAGCCTCATCCTTGGACAGGTTTGCCCACTGAACTAGCACTTGGGTAGCAGCTTTATTGCCTCTCTTTACAATTCGACGATCTAAGATGGCTACTGGTTCAGCCAAGACCTGACCATCATCAGTGCAAATTGGTGGTTCCTTCGATGGTTGCACATGATTTCCCATTGCCTTCTTTAACTGAGATACATGGAAAATGGGGTGAATTTTTTATCCCAATAGAAGCTTGAGCTCATAAGCGACCTTGCCATTTCTGCAGAGCACTTCAAAAGGTCATAGAATTTAGCCGCCATTTTCAAATTCCGGCGGATTTCCACTGATGTTTGACGATAGGGTTGTAATTTCAAAAACACCATATCGCCAACTTCGAAATTCCTATCACTTCTCTTGGAATCAGCGTATTGCTTCATCATATTTTGTGCCTTGGTCAGATTTCCCTGAGAATCTTGTTGAGTAACTGTCTTTCTCTCAAGATTTGGTTTACTGACTCCAATCGTGTCTGCGCCACTATCTCAAAAGAGGGTTGAGAAGGGTCGAATCCATAAAGAGCCTTGAGTGGTGTCATTCTTATTGCCGACTGATAGTTTGTGTTCTACCAATATTCTGCCATGGGCAGCCACTTGCTCTAATCACATGGTTTGTTTCCTGTCTTGCACCTCAAATATGTTTTCACACATTGATTTAACCTCTCTGATTGGCCATCGGTTTGTGGATGATATGCTGATCTCAAACGTTGCTCCACGTGTATCCCCTTGAGAAGCTCCTTCCAAAGCAAGCTAGTAAAGATGGGATCTCTACCTAAAAGGACAGATCTTGGAATCCCATGTAATTTGCAAATATTGTCTAGGAACAACTGAGCTATTTGTGTTTCATTATAAGGATGCGTCAGGGAAAATAGGTGAACATACTTAGTGCACCTGTCTATGACTACTAAGATTGAGTCCTTCCCATGTGACTTAGGTAGGCCTTCGATGAAGTCCATGGTGAGGTGTTACCAAGCCTTCGAGGGTATTGGTAGTGGCTGTAAAAGCCCTGGATAAGGCACATGTTCCCCCTTGTTGCATTGGCATATCATACAATTTTGTACCATTTCCTTCACGTCCTTCCCTAGAGTTGGCCAAAATAAAACGAGCCTTCCACTCGGGGATCTCTAACCTCTAAAGCAATCCACCCGGTCTCTGATGCTCATATTTAACCTGCTGACAGTTGAGACACTTGGCCACAAACCCAACTATATCCTTCTTCATCCTCCTCAACCAATAGTGTTGTCTCAAAATCTAGTACATCTTCGCGACACCTGGATGAATGGAGTACCGCGAGCTATGGGCCTCCTCAAGAATCAACTCCCGAAGATCATCCACATTGGGCACACAGATCTGACCCTGCATCCTCATCACCAATAGTCACATCTTTGGCATTACCTCGCCGGACCCTGTCCTGAAGGACTAGAAGGCGAGGATCATCATAATTGTGCTCCTTGATCACGCCCAACTATGCCTTATAAAAAGGACAAAGCGGTCGCTGCAAATATATTCCAATTAACAATTCCGGAGACGAATCCCATAGGGAATTAACCTATCAATCACAACTATTGGAGTCACACAAATTCACGTATTCAATCTTCGGAAATATTTAAGTAATAGATTTGATGTTTACTAACTAAATATTACGTAATGAAAATGCAATAATTATGAACTAACTACGAACGTGTTGTACACAAGAATTGGAATGATCTAAGGTTCTGATTTCCCCTATTGTCGGTATCCTTTCCGCTACGTTTGCTATAAATTTGCCCAAGTCTTCTCTATCGATCATGAGCATTCTGATTGTCTTAACTCTCTCCCGAGTAATTACAATAATATACTAGACATATTCTCCCGAATTACGCTAGCTAGCTTAAGTACAACTCACTTAGATCATACCCAAGGTTTCTTTATCCCTAATCCCACCTTTAAACCCTTCGTATTGATCACGCATATACGTTAGGAGTGATGTTGTTCAACAACCACCTAAATATGCACTCTCTCCCGAGTAATGCACAATAAATAGGAACAGTTAATTGAGGGACCTTCAATCAACAACAATAAACATATAGTTGCAAAAATAGAGAAAATATTATGGCAAATCTATATTAATGTAACGAGAAAATCATCCTTCAACAGGTTCCATCAAAACCCTAGATTAGGAGTTTATCTACTCATACTCATAGTAATAATATTCAAAGTAATTTGCATAATTAAATTACAAAGTAAAGATAAAGGGATGTAGAAATCAATGATTCAAACTCCCAATTGGTGTTCCACGAGCTACTCTTTCCTCCCATTGCAAAAGTCCTTCAAAGTGGCGTTTTGGGTCTATTTATATGTTTGGGACAAGCCCTAAACATGTAGGTAAACTCCTAGTCAAGCCGGGAAACAATTTAAGCCTTCAAAACTCGGACTGGACCTGGCGTCGCCAGGCTAACGCCAACCTCAACCTGGCTTTAAGCTGGCGTTGCCAGGCTAACGCCTGGTTGGGCCTGGCTTTAAGCCGGCCTCGCCAGGCTAAATCCTGATCGAGATGGCTTTTGCCTAGCTTCTCTTTTTCAGCATTCTCGACCGCACTTTCGACATTTAAGTATCCCTTTAGCTCTACTTTCATCTCCAATTCACCTACACATAAAATAGATTCCATTACGCTCAAACACAGTGTAATTTATCATTAAAACAGGTAAAATTCAAGGCACATAATATACTAAACCATGAATTATAGCCACACATCAATACCCCGCACTTAAACATTTGCTCGTCCTCGAGCAGTCAAACTACACTCATGGACGCAACCTATTAAGCAATTACCTTAACTCATTATACCAAAAATCTTTAAAATAGTTTAAGCACAAAGGTGTGACATCCTCGCCTCAATAATCGACTCACAAATACCATGCTTTATTCACAATTCACTTACTTACTCTAACATGGAGGTCAACAACATTACCCATCCTTTATGAATCATGTGCCCTCACCCAATCAAAGAGCTTAGTTCCACACACCATGGATTTTAATAACGTAGGAACTCAAGATAGGAAAAATTCACTCGCTCTCAAAAATAACATTCATATGCCCCAAATGACGTACCATAAGCTTGCCCTAAGTGTAATACTTCACTAATTGAGTTCATCCATTCTAAGATCAAATAGGACTTTCATTGGTTGTAATGTAGGTTGCGGGTCGCTTAGGATACATTTGGATATATAAGTGACTACACCTCCCTTGAGCACTTTAATACATATACTTTAATACATGACTCATACTTATGTCAAACCCAACATTCCACCTTTACTTCAATTTATATTACGCCATATTTCTTAAAGCGCACGTATATCACTAGCCACCATCATCAATACTTATTTTTCATACAATATACTTTCACCATTTTTTTCTAAGTGGCTTCGATTGACAACCCTTTTTTTTTTCTTAATGCACCTTTCTCCTTATTTCAATTGTTCCACTCAAAACCCAACCCACCACCCCACACTTTGACTTTTTCATAATTTCTCACAATTCAAGTGCTTATGAGAGGTGACAAGGATCAAATATGTGGTCGATTAAAACAAAGGGGTACGACTTGTAATGTGGTTACCAAAGAAACAGGATTATAGGCTCAATGGGGTTAACTACGATACATAGTGGGCATGGATGAAGCAAAGGGAGTGTCAGTGACCCATTTGATCTAGCCTCCGATGTTGAGTGTACCTTAAATACGCTTATTTGCATCGTGTCGCGATGTTAAATCAGGTGATGCATATGAGGAAACCCATTGGACTGTTGTATTCATCATGCCACAATGTTAACTGAGGCGGTTGTTGGGAGGCAACTCAATTTGTAGTTGATTTTTAGTGTAGTTAGAATTTTTCTTTTTTGTATTTAGGTACTAACTAGTTTGCAGGTGCGGTTGGGCCAGTCGAGCAGGGTTTAAGCGTCACGCGAAGCCAGGGTTGAATAGGCCTTAGGTTGGCGATGCCTGGCTAAAGCCAGGTCCACCAAGCCTTAGGCTGGCGACGCCCAGCTAACGCCAGGGTCAACCAGGCCTTAGGTTGGCGACACCTGGCTAATGCCAGGTAAGTATCTTTGGCCCTCTTTAAGCCTTTTCTCCTTATTTTGGTCGAAATAAACCTCACAACACGCCCTCACACACTAAACACACTACAAAGCAAACCCTAACCTCACTTAAACCAACACACAACTAGCTCTACAAGAAATTTCACAAGAACACAAACACATAGTACAAATTGCTTGCTCACCACACACAATCACCAGCACATTACCATCCACATAGATTTCAAGCTTAGCATTGCTAGTCTTTCACACTCCGGAATTCTCAAGCAACCTACTCCTCACAAAGCTTCAAAGGTATGATTCGATCTCCTTCCTTTGTAATTTCGAGTTGGGTACATGTATAAAGTTGGTGTTTGTTCTTCATTGTTGGTTGTTCTTCATTATGGGTGGTTGTTCTTCATGGTCATAATGTGTTTGTGTGCCCCAATCCAATGAACCCCTTAGGAATGGTGCTGAGATTGTGATAATAAGTGGTAGTACGGAACCCCAAGCCGATTTGGGAGGATGAGGCAATCCCTCAATTCAATAAGAACTCCCATGGCACTAGTGCTTGTCAAGTGTTTGATGTAATGCCTCAATGGCATTCCTAGTCCCTTTTGGATCCCGAGTCTCCAGGATTAATAAACTAGTGTTATGTAGTCATACACCACATTAAAATCTTAAGTGTGGGGTGGCTCACGGGTAGCCCATGTGTTTTGGTTTGATCCTAATGTTAAGAAAGTACGAGGTGAAGTCTGAGTAACCTCGGTAAGTGGGGAAGATTATGTGTGTAAGCGTTATCTAACTACTGCTCATTTGTGTAGGAACGAAGATGCCTCCCAAAAAAGAAACAGGCAAAGGAAAGGCCACTTCAACTGCCCAAGCTAAAGCAAAGGCAACCTTCACACTTCCTCCAAAGAAAATAAAATGGGGTGAAGCTACCTCGAGTATGGCTGGTGCACAAGCGGTGGCAGATGTAGCTGCCATGCGTCAACAACCCCAAAACCAATGGGAATTTGGCATAAACAGCATACCGCCTCATATGAGGGATTGGTATAGGCGTTGTAGGCCTAAACATGTACATCCAGAGGGAGTTATCCAGGAACGCAGCGTGAAAGCGAAGTATCCAGCGATTTGGAAAGGCATACAGGATATGGGGTTAAGCTATGTTTTTAAGAACACAAGGGGACATCAATCTCAACTTAGTCAGGGAATTCTATGCGGGGTTTGACCCAAATTACACTGAGGAGTTGGTGCCAATCCGTGGACGCTTGATAGACTTTCAGCCAAGGCCATATGCGACTTTTTAGGTGCTCCAAATGTTCCTGTAGAGCCATTAGACCAATTCATTCGCAAGCCTACATATAAAGAACTAAGGCACACGCTCTATAGGGTCGACTCTACTGCTGCATGGGTTCTGGACAAGGTAACAAACTGTCACAAGAGGTTCCCTAAGAAGAAGATGAAGGCGGAGGCTCAAGTGTGTCTTAATTTGATAAATTCACGGCTCCTACCGTGCAATCATGACACACAAATAAGCCGTGAGAGGACCTGTGTGCTATATTTCCTTATGACAGGGTAGAGGGTGAATGTGGGTCATCTAATTTGCTACCAGATGGCATCAGTGAGAACATGTAAGAAAATTGATCGAATGACATTTTCTAATTTCCTGACTCGGTTCCTACAAAATGAAGGGGTTGAGGAAGAGCCTCACTTTGACCACACAATCGATCAGCTCATCATACAAACATACATCACTAATCTCCGGGTGAAAGACGAGGTTGGTACACTTTTATTGACAGGTGTTGAGCGCAATGTGCGGGATGATAGTTTTATGGCCCATCTTTATGGGATGATGGATTTGCAACTGTAGATAGGGGGTCGCCCGGCTACATCTGAGGAGAGGACTGAATTGGAGCAGCAATACCCGCTCAATGCTCATGCACAACAGTTGGTTGGTGTAGGAGAGGGATACATACTCCCCGCTGATGAGGATGTCAACACACCGGAGCAGTCTGAGGCTGAGCTAATGCAATTTGATTGTAAGGGAGATGGTGATGATGGAGAGGACAAACATGATGAAGAGTGGAGAGCGTCAGAGGATGACAACGCTGCTTGATCAGGGAGTTTTCTTGCACCTTACTCTTTTTATTTCTTGTTTTGTCTAATTGTGCATGCAATGAGGACAGTGCATGATTTAAGTGCTTGTAAATATTGGTAGTTTTTAGCTTGTTTTTATTTTTAGAATTTGATAGAGTTTGTTTTGTTTTTATTATTATTGTGTTTTTCTTGTTAGTTGTTTTTAGGAAGAAATTATATTAAAAAAAACATAAATATGTTGGACTCTTCCCAACGATGGATCTCCTAGGCAGTTTTCTTGAGGGAAGTAAGTCTAAAGAAATTACCAAAAAGATTTTTTTAGGTAGTGTAGTAATTCCCCCTTGGTTTTTCTTTGGGTCGTGGTTCTTTTCCAAGGGGTTTTAGTTGAACCGGGTGTAGGTAGTTTTAAGTTTTAGGAGTAGGAACCACGTGGCTAAGCATTTAATCGCATCAATATCTCTAAGCTTTGTGATACCTTGATAATAGTCAGTACTCTAGTTGTGATGCTTAAGCTCAATTTTTGACTCTAGGATAAATACCTTAAATCGTAGATTCTTAAATTTGCTTAACTGCTCTGACTGGAGTGCCGTGATAAGAACCAATCCTGAATGAGTTGTATGCCATATTTGTGTCAGGTTTGTATGTATTATGTGCATTGCATTTGATGTCTAGAACTTGTCCCGCTTGTGTGCAAAGCGAAATAGTAGTCCTGTTCAGTCTGAGAAGTGATATAGGCGGTTCTTTGTTAAGCCAAATATATATAGAGTACCCACCTTGACTTTAATTTGCCCGGAAATAACCTTAGTCTTGAGTTGTATAGCAATACCGTATCTACGGGTTTAAAACTCCGCTCAATAATATTTCTATCATGTATCATCTTCATTCTCTCCTTGTATAATCTTGTGCTCTCAAAAGCGTGATAGCGTAACTCATCAAGCTCGTGTAACTCCGTGACTCTACTTGTTCTCGCAGCTTCCATATTGAGATTCAACTGTCTCAGTGCCCACCAAGCTCTATGCTCCAACTCCACCGGTAAGTGACACGCCTTTCCCAAACACCAACTTGTATGGCAACATGCTGATTGGAGTTTTGAAAGTAGTTTGATAAGACCAAAGTGCACCATCTAACTTTCTCTCCCAATCTGTTCTAGGAGCATTCACAGTCTTAGTCAACACACTCTTTATCTCTCTGTTCGAAACTTCCACTTGCCCACTAGTTTGTGGATGATATGGAGTGGCAACCTTGTGGCGTACATCATACTTCTCTAACAACTTCGTGAAGGCTCGATTACAAAAGTGAGTGCCTCCGTCACTGATTATTGCCCTTGGAGTGCCAAATCGGGTGAATATGTTCTTTCTCAAAAAACTAATTACCCTTTTTTGCATCATTTGTAGGAAGCGCGACAGCCTCCACCCATTTGGACACTTAGTCCACAACAACGAGTATGTACTTATATATTGCCATATGAGCTGACGAAAGGCCCCATGAAATCGATTTCTCATACATCAAACACTTCTACCTCCTGAATTGGGTTCATAGGCATCTCATGTCGGCAGGAAATATTCCCGGTTCGTTGGCATTTATCACAACCATTTATCCATAAATGTGAATCTTTGAACAATGTTGGCCAATAGAATCCTGACTCCAAGACTTTCACAGCTGTTCTTACTCCTCCAAAATGCCCACCATATGGTGACGTGTGACATGCCTACAAAATAGAAGACTAGTCTATCTCGGGGATACATCTCCGGATTATGCTATCAATACAAATCATGAACAGATAAGGCTTATCCCAATAATACATGCAAAAATCACGAAAGAACTTTTTCTTTTGGACAGAGGAACGCCATAAGGAACAATACCGCTCGCGGGTAGTTTGCAATGTTTGCATACCATGGCGTTTCCTCAATACTTGTGGCTAATAGTTGTTCATCTGGAAAATTTTCCAGGATCTCTTCTACCTCAACCTTCTTTTCAGCTCTAGACAAATGGTCAGCTACTTGGTTCTCCTTTCCCTTTCGGTCACGGATTTCCAAATCAAATTCTTGCAGCAGTAACACCCATCCAATCAGGCGCGGTTTTGACTCCTTCTTCTCTATTAAGTACCTGGGAGCAGCATGGTCAGTATAAACAATTACCTTTGAGGCTATTAGGTATGACCTGAATTTGTCAAATGCGAACACCACTGCCAACATCTCCTTCTCGATCACAATGTAATTTAGCTGGGCTCCACTCATCGTTCTACTTGCATAGTATATTGGATGCATGATTTTATATTTTTGTTGCCCCAGATCTATTCCCACAACATAGCCACTCGCATCACACATCAGCTCAAATGGTTTCTCCCAGTCAGAGGCAACTACAATAGGTGATGTTACTAGTCTCTTCTTCAATTCTTCAAACGCTACCCTGCAGTCATCAGAAAACACAAAAGGGTGATCTTTTTTAAGCAATTTACACAAGGGTTGGCAATTTTGGAAAAATCTTTTATAAATCTCCTATAGAAACCGGCGTGCCCAAGGAAACTTCTGATTGCTTTGGCGGAAGTGGGTGGTTGAAGCTTTTCTATCACATCAACCTTTGCACGATCTACCTCAATGCCTTTACTTGACTCTAGGTGCCCCAAGACTATACCTTCATGTACCATGAAATGTCACTTTTCCCAATTGAGTACCAGATTCGTCTCAATACACCTCTTCAATACTCTTCTCAAGTTCATAAGGCAATCATCGAATGAATTCCCCACCACTGAGAAGTCATCCATGAAAACCTCCATTATTTACTCTACCATATCCGTGAAGATGGCCATCATGCACCTTTGGAATGTGACAGGTGCATTGCATATGCCAAACGACATTCTCCGAAAAGCATAAATTCCATAAGGGCAGGTGAACGATGTTTTCTCTCTGTCCTCCGATGCAATAGAGATCTGATTCTACCCCGAGTACCCATCGAGAAAGCAAAAGTGGGACCTCTCTACCAATTTATCCAGCATCTGATCAATGAATGGCAGTGGGAAATGGTCTTTCTGGGTAGCCAAGTTCAACTTCCTATAATCCATACAGATTCGCCAACCTGTAACTGTTAGTGTAGAGATCAATTCGTTCTTATTATTTTTCACTACCGTCATACCTCCCTTTTTTGGCACACACTGAACTGGACTGACCTAGTTGCTGTTAAAGATAGAGAATATGATTCTCGCATCTAACCACTTAATCTCTTCTTTCTTCACTACTTCTTTCATGTTGGGGTTCAGTCTTCTTTGATGTTCTCTAGAAGGTTTGTGCCCATCTTCTAGTAAAATCTTATGCATATAGAAGGCCGGGACGATACCCTTAATGTCTGCAATGGTCCAACCAATTGCCGTCTTGTACTCCGTCAGTACCTGCAAAAGTTGTTATGCCTGCACTTCTAACAAACTAGATGAGATAATAACATGTAAAGTTGAGTTAGGTCCTAAGAAGGCATACCTGAGATAAGATGGTAGTGGCTTCAGTTCCAACTTTGGTGGCTCTTCTATCGGTGGCTTAGCTGGAGGAGTTTTTCTTTCCTCTAAGTGAAAAGGCTCAAATTCGAGCTCCCTTCTCCAAAAACCTTGGCCTTCAAGAGCAAGTACCCACTCTTCCAATTCTTGTCCATTGACTTCATCTAAGTTCATGAGACAGACTGCTAGAGGGTCTTTAGTGTTCAATGTCTCATCTTCCTCCTCCAAAATTACATCCATGACATCTATTAGAGAGCAATTAGCAAATTCACTTGCTCGCCGCATATATTTCTGCACGTTGAATATTATCTCTTCATCATTTAATCTCATTTCTAGCTCTCTAGTTTCACAGTCAATTAAAGCTCTCCCAGTGTCCAAGAATGGTCCTCCCAAAATTATAGGAATCTCCTCGTCAACCCGACAATCAAGAATGACAAAATCTGCTGGGAACACAAACTTCCCAACCTGTACTAATACATCATCTAGAATACCAGAGGGCCTCTTCACTGTTCGGTCAGCCAACTGTAGTAACATGGACGTGGGTCTAGCTCTTCCAATGCCTAGATTTTTGTAGATAGCAAGGGGCATAAGGTTTATGCTTGCCCCCAAATCACACAGTGCCTTAGCAAATGCATAGTTGCCTATTGTGCATGGGATTGTGAAATCCCTGGGTTGGACAACTTCTCAGTGAAGGGTCTCATCACAACAACACTGCAAGTCTGAGTTAGTGTAACCGTGGCCAGGTCTTGAAAGTCGAACTTGTGGGACATCAAGTCCTTCGCCATTTTCACGTAACTAGGCATCTCCTTTAAAGCATCAATCAATGGAATGTTTACCTGAATTTGCTTCAACGTCTCCAAGAATTTCTTGTACTGCTCATCTTTCTAATACTTGGCCAATCTCTGTGGGAATGGTGCAGGAGGTCGCTTCTTCTCTGTGATATGATTTTTCTCTTATTCAGGCACTGCCTCTACTATCGGTTCTTATGCTACCTCAGTCTCTTTCACAACCTCTTTTTCTTTGTTGGCGTTCTTTTGTGCATGTTGTATCTTCACCTCAGTTAACCCTGTTGAATCATATATCTCAATGGGTACTGGCACTGGTGTCTCAGTAGGTCTTCTTCCGCGGTCAATTTCTTGCTACAGATCTAGGTCCCTACCATTTCGGAGATTCACTGCCATAAGTTGTTTCGGTCTCTGCTCTTTTGGATTGATTTGTGTGTCTGCAGGTAGTGTCCCCTAGGGACGATTATTTAAAGCCCTCAAAATATGTCCTAGTTGGATCTCTATATTCTTTATCGCTGACTCATGTGAGTCTACTCTTTCAGTAATTTTCCAATGGACCCAATCAATTGTTGCATCATTCCCTCAAGTTTAGCAAACCCATCTTCGCGTCTCACAATCTGTTGTTGTTGATGTTGATGATAAGCATGTTGCTGATTTTGCCGGTTGTACCCCTGTTGCCTTTGGTAAGGCACCACTAGACCTTGTGGTCGCATAGCCCAAGATTGTTGCTATTGTTGTACTGCTGCAAAATTGGTCTATATTGTTGATTATGCTGGCCCCAATTCTGAGAACCTTGCCTTTGTCCCCCATAGTTGGCCATATAATTCATGGTCTCCTAATATTGTTGGTTCTCACCTTCCGCACTCCACGAGTAGACATATGGTTGGTTAATGCATGGTGTATAGAAGCCCCCATCAGTTGTATCAACTATGTGAACCTGCTGCTCATTTCCTAATTCATCAATCTTTTTGGTGAGGATACTCATTTGTGTCATTAGAGTGGCCATATTCTCAGTTATGGAGTTGTTTGGGTCCAAATCCACTGAGTGAACTACCGGAGTGATTGTAGAGGCTCTTGTCATCCATCCTGAGTTTTGGGCCATATTATCAAGTAGGATCTTGCATTCTGCGAATGTTTTACTCAAAAATGCTCAACCTACTGAAGCATCAACATTGGCCTTTAAGTTGTCAGCCATTCCCATGTAGAATCTCTGCCCTAACATCTGATTTGGAATACCATGATGTGGACACTTAACCACCATGCCCTTGAACCTCTCCCATGTTTCTTGTAGTGATTCTGTTGGTCTTTGCTTGTAGCTCAATATATCATCAATATGTTGGGCAGTTTTATTTGGTGGGTAGAATTTGTTCAAGAATTGCTTGACTAATTCCTCCCAAGTAGTGATGGAATTTATGGGGAGCGAATTGAGCCAAGTTTGAGCTTCTCCTGTCACTGAGAATGGGAACAACAAAAGCTTTATTGCGTCTGGTGTCACGTTAGGTTGCCTTTGCGTTAAACATATCGACAGGAAATTCTTCAGATGTTGCCGAGGATCTTCAATGTGTGACCCTGAGAACAGTCCCTTGTTGTGCAACAAATGTAGCATGTTGTTTGTGATTTGAAATGATTCTGCTTGTATCTGAGGGACTGCAATTGCGGTTGCCAGATTGTCGGCGGTGGGTTGTGCCCAATCATATAATGTTGTTTCTTGTACAAGAGGCACCACACCCTGATTGTTTGGTTCATTCTCATTGTTTCTGTTGTTGATTGTATTTTCTATTCCGTCAGCCATGTCTAGTTCGATTTGTTCGGTCAAGTTTAGTTGTTGTTTGATTTTCTTGTTTGCACGATTTAGTGCCTTGAAAACTTTCTCAGGATCTAATAACGCTTCGAGCTATTCACCAGTTCTTGTGGAGTTCCTAGGCATGCACATGTAACACCTAAGACTACAACCATTAAAATTTCAACATATTTGGTTTGGAATGGAGAAAATTGACTACACTAGGAATTCTAGCACTTCTTTTAGCTGCAATTAATAGCACCGTTAAGTCCACGACAATGCCGCAAAAATTTGATCACGCCCAACTATGCCTTATAAAAAGGACAAAGTGGTCGCTGCAAATATATTTCGGTTAACAAGTCTGGAGTCGAATCCTACAGGGAATTAACCTATCAATCACAGTTATTAGACTCACACAAATTCACGTATTCAATCTTCAAAAATATTTAAGTAATAGATTCTATGTTTACTAACTGAATATTACGTAATGAAAATGCAATAATTAATAACTAACTACGAACGTGTTGTAGACAAGAATTTGAATGATCTAAGGTTCTGATTTTCCCTATTTTCGGAATCTAAGAATTTGAACTCCCAAGTAGTGTTCCACGAGCTATTCTTGCCTCCTGTTGCAAACGTCCTTCAAAGTGGCGTTTTTGGGTCTATTTATATGTTTGGGACAAGCCTTAAACGTGTAGGTCAACTCCTAGTCAAGCCGGGAAATAGTTTAAGCCTTAAACTCGGACTGGACCTGGCCTTAGACCTGGCGTCGTCAGGCTAACGCCATCCTCAGCCTGGCTTTAAGCTGGCGTCGCCAGGCTAACGCCAGCCTCAGCCTGGCTTTAAGCTGGCGTCGCCAGGCTAACGCCAGCCTCATCCTGGCTTTAAGATGGCCTCGCCAGGCTAAATCCTGGTCGAGCTGGCTTTTGCCTGGCTTCTCCTTTTCAGCATTCTCGAGCGCACTTTCGACGTTTAAGTATCCCTTTAGCTCTACTTTCATCTCCAATTCACCTACACATAAAATAGACCCCATTCCGCTCAAACAAAGTGTAATTTATCATTAAAGCAGGTAAAATACAAGGCACATAATATACTAAACCATGAATTATAGCCACACATCACTCCGTGATATGGTCATAAAGAGATGACCGAGAAACCACACAAGCTAATACCCGGCTAGGCTCAGAAATATCCAATCTCACAAAATGACTGGCTAAGGCCTGAGCATCCAAGGCTAAGGGCCTCTCAGCTGTCGAAAGATATGTCAAACTCCCCAAACTCTCCGCCCGCCGACTCAAGGCGCCGACCACTACATTGGCCTTCCCCGGGCAGTACAATATAGTGATATCATAGTATTTAAGTAGCTCCAACCACCTCCGCTAATGCAAATTAAGGTCCTTTTGCTTGAACAAGTGTTGCAAACTCCGGTGATCAGTGTAGATCTCACAAGGAACACCGTACAAATAATGACGCCAGATCTTCAGGGCATGAACAATAACTGCTAACTCGAGATCATGGACATGATAATTCTTCTCATGCACCTTCAACTGTCTAGACGCGTAGGCAATCAGCCTACGATCCTGCATCAACACTACTCCAAGGCCAATCCTCGAGCCATCACAATATATAGTGTAAGACCCCGAACCTGTAGGCAATACTAATATTGGGGTTGTAGTCAAAGTTGTCTTGAGCTTCTGAAAGCTCTCCTTACACTCCTCGGTCCACCTGAACGGAGCACCCTTCTGGGTCATCCTGGTCATAGGTGTTGCAATAGATGAAAATTCCTCTACAAAGCGACGGTAGTACCCCGCCAAACCAAGGAAACTGCGGATCTCCGTAGCTGATAACGGTCTTGGCCAACTCTGCACTGCCTCCACCTTCTTCAGATCTACCTTGATCCCATCACAAGACACTACATGGCCCAAGAATGCTATTGAATCAAGCCAGAATTCACACATAATTTTTTTTGCATACAACCTCTTCTCCCTCAAGGTCTGAAGCACGGTCCTCAGGTGTTGCGCGTGATCTTCCCGAGACCAGGAATATACCAGAATGTCGTCAATAAATACAATGATGAAAGAGTCAATATAAGGCCGGAACACACTGTGCATCAAGTGCATAAAAGCTATTGGGGCATTGGTCAGTCCAAATGACATAACCAGAAACTCATAATGACCATATCTAGTCCTGAAAGCAATCTTTAGGATATCTGGCTCCCGAATCTTCAATTGAAAAAAGCCAGAACGCAAGTCAATCTTGGAAAACACTCTGGCACCCTGTAACCGATCAAATAAATCATCGATAATCAATACACGTACGCATAGAACCGTCATTTTTCTTCACAAACAAGATCGGAGCACCCCAAGGTGATACACTGGGCCTGATGAAACCCTTATCAAGCAACTCCTACAACTGCTCCTTCAACTCCTTCAACTCAGGAGGAGCCATACGGTAAGGAGGAATAAATATGGATTGAGTGCCCGACAACAAGTCAATGCCGAAATCAATATATCTATAGGATGGCATGCCTGGAAGATCAACTTGAAACACATAAGGGAAGTCCCTTACTACTGGAACTGAAGGGTATCAATACTGACATATCTCACATAGGCCAAATACGCATCACACCCCTTCTCAACCATTCTCTGAGCCTTAAGAAATGAAATGACCTTGCGGGGAGTATACTCTAAGGTACCCCTCCACTCTAATCGCGGTAAGCCTGGCATAACCAGCGTCATAGTCTTAGCGTGACAATCAAGAATAACATAACTGGGCGACAACCAGTCCATTCCCAAGATAACATCAAAATATACCATACTGAGTAATAACAAATCGGCTCCGGTCTCAAAACCACTAAGAGCGATCAAACACGATCGATATACGCGGTACATAACAAGAGAATCTCCCACATGAGTAGATACATAAACGAGGGAACTCAAAGAATCCCTAGATATCCCCAAATGTGGAGAAAAATAAGTTGACACATATGAATACATATAGCCTGGGTCAAATAATACTGATTCATCCCTAGGACAAACATGGACGATACTTGTAATGACTGAATCTGAAGAAACGACCTCTGAACGGGCTGTAAGGGCATAGTACCCGACCTGGCCTCCCCCTCTAGGGTGACCTCGACCTCTCCGACCTCCACCTCGAGTTTCCTGAGAAGGTGGAGCGGCAGCTGGGGCTGGAAGAATGGACAGAGAACCTGGTGGAGCACGTGAAGGATGATAGGTTTGTGGAGGTGCACCCCTCCTGGATCTAGGGAAATCTCTAACCATGTGAAGAGTGTCACCACGCTCAAAACAACCCATCGGAGGACGCGACGGCTGAGACTGACTCAGACCTGGCCTGCTGGACTAGCCGATAATAGCACCCCGAGCAGGAGGCATACTGAATATTGGCGGTGCATAATAAGGCTCCTAAGGTCTAGGAGGAGCTAGAATATTGATGGCTGCTGGAAGAGCTAAATGAACAGGGCGACTCATAAAACCCCTACCATAGCATGCTATTGATGCACGAGCTCCTGAATAATGACCAGTCTCTTGAGACCTCTTGGCCTCTCTCTTCTCTCTATCCCGGGAAAACATGCCCTCAACTATCCTGGTAATACTCATTGCCTGTTGATAAGTGATATCCATCTCCAACTCCCTGGCCATACTGGTCCGAATACTGGGGTGGAGTCCCCCAATGAAGCGACGAGCCCTCTCTTTGACTGTAGCCACCAAAGCCGACGCATGTCGAGCTAACTCACTAAAACAGACTACATACTCCGACACAGTCATAGCACCCTAGCACAGCTGCTCAAACTCTACGTGCCAAGCATCCATGAGGCTCTAAGGAACATGCTCACGCAAGAACATCTCTGAAAATTGAGTCCAAGTGAGTGAGGCTTCCTCATCCGGACTACTCACCTCATAGGCACCCCACCACTGATATGCCTCTCCCATTGGCTGGAAAGCGGTGAAAGAAACCCTACTCGTCTCCACAATGCCCATAGTGCAGATAATACGATGACACTCCTCAAGAAAACCCAGAACGTCATCTGAAGCTAGTCCGCTGAAAGTAGGTGGGTGGTACTTCTTGTACCTCTCAAGTCTGAGTTGCTCTACCTCAAAAGAAGCTACCCTGGTCTCATGCTGAACCGGATCCACTGGGGGCATAGGAATAAACTTTGGGTCCTGATCAACCTGGACCCTCTGCTCAGGAGTGCGGGCTGCGGGAGTCTGTGCCCCTCCTACGGCTTGAGATGTAGCATGAGCTATCGGAAGTAGTCCAGCCTGAGCTAAAGTGCTCAACATGCTCATGAACTGAGCTAAAGTCTCCTGGAGGGCTGGAGTAGCAATAGGAATCTCCGGTGCCGGCCCTCCAACTGGAGCTTCGAGGGGCTCCTCTGTCGTAGCTCTCGCGGGTGCTCGGGCTGCACTGTGTGATCGTCCTCTACCCCGACCCCGGCCTATGGCGGCTCTGACAGGGGGCTCGATACGGGTCCTCACCATCTGTGAGAAAGACAACTCGCACGACAAGGAAATCAAAGAAGTATGATTGTTCTTAACAGTTACATAACCTCCCGAAGATAAGTACAGACGTCTCCGCACCGATCCGTGAGACTCTAATAAATCGGCTTGTGACTCACGAATCCTATGAACCTAGGGCTCTGATACCAACTTGTCACGACCCTATTTAACCCTCCGAAAAGTGTCATGACGACACCTAGTCTTTACGACTAGGTAAGCCTATTATTGCAATTTTTTTTAAAGAAATCACAATTATAGAAGATAAACAGTATAATTTAAATAAAAAGGGTAGTGTCACTCGGCTCATATACAAAAATAAACTCCGAAAACCCAGAATATCATGAAACACAAGCTTCTATAAGTCTACATAGCTCTATACAAAACTGTCTGAAGAAAACCAAAGAAAATCTCTAGGCTAGGGAATAAAAAGGGACTCCGAGGATCTGCGGCCGCGAGCAGAAGTACCTTGAAGTCTCCTGGAATCAGCAAGCACGTATTAACTCCGAGGCTGATAGATCGTACCTGGATCTGCACACGAAAACATGTGCAGGGAAGGGCATGAGTACACCACAATGGTACCAAGTAAGTGCGAAGCCTAACCTCGGTCGAGTAGTGACGAGGTCAGGTCAGGGTCCTACCGGAGTAAGTATAATGAATTAAGCAGTAACTGATATAAATAAATTTTACGGTAAAACAGTTAAAGAAATTCACAAAATTAATAGTTAAGGGAGCCTTCGGCTCAAAACAAGGTAACACAACAGGGAATCTCCCGGATACCGTCCCGTAGTTCCGAAATGATTACAGGGGGATCTCCTGAAATACGTCCGTAGTCCCAAAATAAATATGCAGTGCTGGGGAATCTCTCGGAATACGTCCGTAGTCCCAAAATAAATATGCAAGATATGGGGATCTCCCGAAATACGTCTGTAGTCCCAAAGTAAATATGCAGTGCTGGGGGATCTCCCGGAATACGTCTGTAGTCCCAAAGTAAATATGAAGCTCAAGATGACATGATAGTTACGGCATCGAATTATATAGTTTATACTAAACACAATCAAGGGAAATAGGGATCTACCTAAGCACGTTGCACAGAATCTTAGATAGTCAGTTAAAAACACGTAGGCATGCTTTGCTAAACAATTTATGACTTAGAAGGAAAACGAGATTTTTTACAATAATAGCCCGTGTACGTACTCGTCACCTCATGTACACGACGCTCACACATAAAATAATACCAAACATCCAAAGGGGAAGTTCCCCCACACAAGGTTAGGCAAGCCACTTACCTCGAACCACTCAAATCAACCCGATATCACGCTCTTGCCACGAGTATCCGACTCCGAATGGCCCAAATCTAATCAAACCAATTGTATAATGTAAATATAACTACAAGTAACTAATTTAACTAATTAATTCGAAGCTAAAGCATTAAAATAGGGAAAACGCCCAAAAAGTCTCCCCGGGACCACGACTCGGAATCGGGTAAAAGTTACCAATATAGAACAGACATTCACTCACGAGACCACTCGTCCAAAAAATTTCTAATTCCGATGCTTAAAACCCGATCAAAACTCAGAAATTTGATTGGGGAACTTTACCCCAAAATTCCCATTTTTTTCACTCAAATTCGTTGATTAAATGAAGAAATTTACAATATATTGATGAAATATAAACAAAATAGGGTTAGGAATCGTTACCCAATGACTCCCTCTTCAAAACCCTCGCAAAATCGCCTTCTCGCGAGCTCAAAATCAAACTCGGGTGAAAATGAGAAATGGCCCTCAATTCTGCCATTATTAGCCTAGTGTTTTGTGCATCTGCGGACCCAGGACCGCACCTGTGGACAACTCATCGCAGGTGCGAAGTCCATTTACTTGGGCTGGGACAGCATCTGCGAGCACTAGGTCGCATCTGCGCTTCCGCTTCTGCGGACTATCAACCGCACCTGCGAGCCCAGTTTCCCAGGCCCATCTCCACATCTGCAAGCTCCCGTCTGCATGTACGAGTCCGCACCTGCGGCCTCCCTTCCGCAGGTGCGAAACACCAGAACCAGCAAAAACTAAGATTTTTCCGAAGTCCAAATCTCATTCCGTTAAGCATCTGAAACACACCTGAGGCCCCCAGAACCTCAACCAAACATACCAAACAGTCCTATAACACCATGAAAACTTAGTCTAGCCTTCAAACCACATCTAACAACATCAAAAACATGAATTAAGCTCGGATTCAAGCCTAAGGAACTTAGAATTTTCCAAATTCTACGAACGATGCCAAAACACATCAAACCTAGTCCGAATGACCTCAAATTTCACACACATGTCAAAAATGACATTACGAACCTACAGCCACTTCCGGGAACTCCATTCCGGGCTCGATATCAAAATTTTCACTACTGACCAAAATCGCCAAAATTCTAACTTTCGCCAGTTCAAGCCTAAATCCAATACGGACCTCCAGAACACATTTCGGACATGCTCCTAAGCCCAAAATCACTCAACGGAGCTAACAAAGTCGATATAATTCCATTTCGAAATTGCCTTCACACAATTCTGACTATGGTCCAAATTTTAAGACTTAAACTCATATTTAGGGACTAAATGTCCCAAAACACTTCGAATTCCACAACCAATCACTTTGGCAAATCCTAATAGTAGAAACAAATGCATGGAAAGAAGTTATCAGGGGATCGGGTCTCTAACTCTCAAAACGACCGGTCATGTCGTTAAAGATAGTCCACAGAAAATCGCCAAGTTGAATCCTTCTTTTTAACAAGGATGACTGGTGATGCCAAATGAGATGTACTGGTTGTCATAATTTGGGCTTCAAGAATTTCCCTTACCATTCTTTCAATTTTATTCTTCTTCTCATAAGATTAAGTATAAGGTCGTCGGTTTACTGGCTTGGATCCATGCAACAATTCTATGACGTGATCAAATCCTCTGCTTGGAGGAAGTCCTTTTGGTTCTTGAAAAATCTCAGCAAATTGTTCTATGAGTTTTTGAATTGGACTCGAACTTTGTTATTGATCATGTCCTGTCCAGGCTTAACAAATGGGCTGACAAGAAACTATGGCCCATTCGTAGTAACTTGGCAATGGACCTTGCATCCCCTTTAGCCAATATATCTTCGGTGTCACCACCCATTATAGTAATGAATCTTTGATCATTAAAAAATGAGATACTATGGGGTCATGTATGCAACATGATTGGTGTCACAGAATCCACCCAATCCATACCCAGTATAATGTCACCCCCATGCTTTAAGTAGTATCATATTGAAGGTGAAAGACTCGATTCCTATGGTCTAAGTAAATTCTGGACAATTGTAGTTGCACGACATTGATTGCCCGTTTGCCACCCTCACCTTCATAACCTTGTGAAATGGTTCTATCGTTAACCCAAATTGCTTCACAATCTTGGGGTCACCGAAACTATGGGTATCCCTACTATCAATTAGTATGGACACCTTATGTTTCTTGACCCACCCTTGAATTCGAATTGTGGTGGGTGTATGTGACAAACCCATTAGCATAGATAATTTCACCTTACCTCATTCCTCTGTTTCACCTAAAGCCTCTTCAAACACCTATTCTTTATCTTTTCCTTCTATAGGAGTCTCAATTCCCTCTATGGCGTTTAAGGTTCGTGGTTTGCACTGATGTCCAGGGAAATAGTGATCATGACATTTATAACATAATTTGTGTTCTCTCAGAGACTCGATGGTGGGGTTCTTTTGGGCTAACTACTTTGTATGGATATTGGTGGGGTTGGGCTTGGAATTTGTAAAGGTTGCCCCTTGACTAGTAGGAGGGAATTAGGACCTTGGTCTAGAAGACTAATAAATGTGCTTTTGAAAGGGCTTTGGGTTGTGGGTTTTGGCATGTGCATTCAAGTATTGTTCGTACAACTTGGCTGTAGCATAAGCAGTTAAGAGTGTTTGGGGGTTGACCACCTTAACCATTGGGCCTAAATGTGCGGTTAGCCTACCAATAAAACAAGTGATGAAATAGACCTCGTCTAAATGTGGACTGGCTAATAGAAATGGTCCCTTCAGCTCCTCAAAACGACGTTGATAACTAGTAACATCGGTTACTTGTTGAAGCCTATTGAATCCATTAACCACATCCAAAGGTTAGGCCTGGCCATATCTTAGGCAAATGTCCGCGCAGAATTGAGCCTTAGAGACTTGTCCCCCGTTATCTATCAAATATGGATCAAACCAATGGTCAATCTGGTCTCTAATGTTGATGGCCACATAAGTCATTTTCTCCTCTTATGGAACCTTGTATAATGCAAAGAAATTATCACACCTTCTAATCCACCCTCGAGGATTAATGCCATTGAAATATGGGAAAATTAGTTTAGCTTTAGGCATACGGTTAGACAGGGTAGTGGAGGGGTATGAATTGCGGTATGGAGAAAAATGGGTGGTTGGAATAGGTTGAGCAAAGTGACTATTAAAGTAATACTCTGCAAGTATGGGCTGAGAATAATGGGCTTGGGAGTAATGGCCTGGGGGTAAGGGTTGTGGTTGCATGTTTGCTAAGGTGGTGTAAATTGGTACATTAGAAGGGTAGTATAAGTAGGAAAATAAGACTTTGGGCATGTTCGGCAGAAGTGGACCCAAACGTTCCAAATGAGGTGGATGTATTGATAATGGGTTGAGACAGTGTGGTTTGGACATAGGGTAAGGAAATGAATGGGCTAGTAGAAATATTGGATGGGCGAGGAAAGGTTATTGTGGGTGGAGGGGGGTACGCGTGCAGCGCGTGAGAGAAAAACGGGTTCAAAAACGGGTTCATCAACCCCAAATACATGGTTTCATTTAGGGATGAGGGTAGTGAGGTACGAGCTATAGGTGTTGTGACAGGTGGAAGGGGTAAGATCTGGCTGGTACCTGTGGATACCGATGTGGCTGGAGTCGCCGACGTAGAACTTGAACGGTGACCCCCACACATAGATGACTGGTTTCTCTCTACACGAGATACTCCTAAGGCAACCAAATAAGACCTTTCTGAGTTTCGAGGATCCTCACGCCGGCTTAGCTCTATCAACATTGTATCCATCCTTCTTTGTGTTTCATCATTCATCTTTTTCTTCATGTCTTCGATAGATTATAGTCTCCGGTTGGATGCTTCCATGAAGGTTTGCATCTGAAATTCCAGGTTGGAGGAACCTCCAGGCTCCAGCGCCGTCACCGACGCGTTGTTTATCTACCATCAGTGCTAAGATTATTGCTCTGATACCAAATATAACGTTAACAACGAGTTTATATCGAAGAGAGCTCAAGAGCAATAAAAAGAAACCAACAAATAACAAATAAACTTAGATTTTCAATATTCTCTGCCTTCTCTGTCATTGACAGACTACAAATATAGGGAAATGAGAGAAAGGGCAGTTGTCGATAGCTGGACCCATAAGATAACCACTAATAGTACTAATGGACACATGTCCTTGATTTACTTGCTAGCTATTCCTATGACCGAATATGGTAATTAATTGACTTAGGGACTAAAGTGTCACTCTTCTATAGATATCTAATATTATGTAATTAGGTCTTAGGTAGGTAGTCACGACTAAATTCGTGACAAATCGTGTATGCCTTAGATTCCTACATCATGTGGAAGGACCCCAAGGAGCGATTTGACAAGGTCAATCACATGAGGGTTTTTCAAGTACACCGTCAAATAGCTAATCACTCACAATAGGAGGTTATTACAGCTTCTAAGTGGATTAAATGACTCGTACGGCCAAGCTAGGAGACAAGTTTCATTGAAATCAACTTGTCCTACAATTAATCAAGCCTATCCTATGATAATTGAAGATGAGAGTCAACACTCAGTTAGTCTAATCGCAGTCACTGTAAACACAGATCCCTTAGCTATGAAGTTCACTCGTGGACAACCTTATAAAGGTAAAAAACATCTTTTGCAGTGTGAATATAGCAATATGAAAGGCCATAACAAAGAAAATTGTTACAAATATGTTGGGTATCCTCCTGATTTTAAGTCTAAAAGGAATTCAAAGTCTGGTTTTGGAGGATCTGGAAGCAGAGTTAACTATGGTGGACAAACTGGATATGGTAAACAACCCTTCAATGCTATCAATAATGTGACTGGAAATGTTGACATCCAACATATGCATTATATAAACTCAAACTAACTGAAGTCAAGGCTCAATATTTTACTGAAGAACAATATAAAAAAATTCTCAATTTCTAAGCAAGGATGTTGGAGAAGAGCAAGGCAATGAGGCAAACCACATCAATGCATCAGGAAATGCAATTTGTATGATGTCCAAGGTATCAAGTGATGATGAATGGATAGTGAATTCTGGAGCTACTCATCATGTAGCTTCTAAGAAAAGTTTGATAAATAGTGATAATAGTCAACAAATATCCGGTAATAGTAAAGTACATTTACCCATAGGAGTTAGGGCAGATATTACGCATATTGGTTGTGCATCCTTGTTTGGCAACACAATTGTGAGAAATGTGTTGGTTGTCCTTAATTTCAAGTTTAACTTGCTGTTAGTGTCCAAATTAACCAAGGAATTGTCATGCTCAGTCGATTTTTTCCTTGGCTTCCGTGTCTTTCAGGAGCTTTGGACTGGCAGGGTAAAGGGGATTGGTAGGCAAAGAGGAGTCCATGAAGTTGTTACATGATTATGTAAATAGTTCACAATTGAACAAGTACATGATTTGCCCAATAACACCAAAGCAAGCTAGATTGATGTTTCCCATTAGTGATTCTATAGCTGATGCACCATTTCACATTGTGTATATGGATCTTTGGGGCCCCTATGAAATCGCTACTTTTGACCTTTTGACTGTTGTGGATGATCACAGTAGGTATACTTGGATCTATCTGTTGCAACTTAAGTCTGAAGCTACTGTGGCTATTAAGTCTTTCTTGTCCATGGTACAAACGCAGTTTGGTGTCATGGTTAAGGTTCTCAAGACATACAATGGCACTGAGTTTTATACTTCATCAGAGTAGCTGTGTTCACACACCCAATAGAATGGGGTGGTTGAAAGAAAACATAGGCACATCTTGAATATAGTTAGGGCACTCAGATTTCAATCCAAACTGCCTGTTAGATATTGGGGCATGTGTATCAGGACTGTAGGTTACCTTATGAACATACTTCATTCTGTTGTAACTGGTAATAAAAGTTCTTATGAGTTATTGTTCAAGAAGCATTCAACATTGCATCACTTAAGGGTGTTTGGATGTCTGTGTTTTGCAACTACAATTCCTAAATGAGACAAGTTTGCAGAAAGAGCAAAACCAACTGCTCTTATGGGGTACTCAGAGTTGCAACAAGGCTATATCCTCCTAGATCTAAAAACAAACCAATTGTTTGTCAGTAGAGATGTCATTTTTTTGAGAAAATGAATTTCCCTTTGCCATTGCATACTCAAAGACACAATCTACACCTAGAACTACTAACCTAGACCAAACCTCACCTCATGATATATCATAAACCCTACCACATACAACCCATAATACACCACTAAGCTCACTACAGAACCCTACCACACCAAACTCCCCACATATACCTCATGACATATCACACCATTCACCAGACACCTCCAACATCAATGATACTTCATCACCTTCTACTGCCCTTGATTCTGATTCATTTGACCTGGAATTAAATCATTCCTTTGCTCAGGAGCATGAAGTGGGAGATGACTTCAATGAGGCATCAACATCCTTTGATGTTGGTAATATTCCATCATATGGAGTTCATACTCCAGTCACTAGGAAGTCTTCAAGAGATTCCAAGCAGCCTGTTTGGATGAAGGATTACATAACGACCAAACAAAGCACTAGTAAACACCCAATCTCCAATCACTTATCCTATGATAACATTAAGCCAACATATCAAGCCTATCTTGCAAAATTCTCTACATTAGTAGAACCTAAGTGCTACAAAGATGCTGCAAAATATACCAGGTGGATTGTGAAACCCCACGTGTTATTTTTCTCTCTTCTCTTACGTAAAATACGTAAAGTGGCGTGG
>ML273093.1:0-19924 GCA_005239495.1 Nicotiana undulata
GTGAGCTGTCTTCTTGGCGTCATCCTGACAGCACCTCTGGAGCCTTCTAGTTTCATTTTTCTCGGTCTTTTGTTTCAGACTGCGACTTGTATTTTTGTATATATATTTCAGTTGCTGTATCCATGTAGCCGCTCGTTGACATTGTGACACTAGTCTTGGCACACACTTGTTGTAGTTATGTTGGTAATTTGGGGTTGTATATATTGGGCCTAGCTGTGGCTCAGCTTGTTTCTACGGCCTTACCCCATACCGTTGATTATATTCCGCACTTTTATTGTTATAGTTGTACGTTGGCTTGCCTAACCTCGCCGTTAGGTGCCATCACGACCTGAACCGGTTTTGGGTCCTGACAGAACTTACATTTGTAAGACTAACTCATGAAGTCAAGAGTGAAGCACAAGTGACATAGTTGTATATATGGAATCTACATACACAAAGGTCACTTTGCATATATGGATTTCACATTCTAAAAAATGGAACATGACCAAAGATACTCGTCTTTTCCTATAAATAGCAAGCTCTCTTTGTATAAGAATATCATCAAAACTTTGTAAGACAAGAACTATTCTTGGTCTTCTTTCTTAGTAGTAAAAATAATTCTAGTTTTCTAAATATCTTTTTTAGGTTTTCTTACTCCATAATGGAGTAATTTCTTTTTGTTGGGATAGTTGATGAAGCTTGATATATTTTATAATACTATCTTAGTTTTTATATATTCTTGGCTTGAAACCTTTTATTTACATTTCATACTGTGCTGAAATGATGGTTTTTAATTACTCTATCATCACATCTATACATTTTATCTCTAAGTTATTCATATATTAATTTTGTAATTCTCGCGGAGCAAAATTAATATATGATAACTGATGAATAAAATAGTAGTGTGAAAGTAATTTTTCAGTAAACTTTTATTTCAAGTCAGTAATCTTGCTTGCCTCAGTTTTAATTCTCACAGAGGAATTGTTGTAGGCAAGATTATTGATCCTTAGTAAAAATATTCTCACGAAGTTTTTACTTTCTTTTAGCACAATTCAAGCAAGAAAAATATTTCGATTTAAATGTCACTAGTCTTAAATTGATTAATTAACATAATTCTCACGTAGTGTTATTAATTGATTATTTCTTAGTGAGCAAAATATAATTGTATTAGAAATAAGAAATTATTCTTTAGAGAAATAAATATAGAAATTGAGATTTTATTATAGTAATATTATCAAGTGAATTCAATGATTCCCAACTCTTTTTTTTATTATAAATCTTTCAAAAGTTATTTGTTTTATTTAAGTAATTAACAAGTTTTAAACCTCACTCACTTTTCATCAATTTGATTCTCTCAAATAGTAGAGTACCTCTTGATCTTTTCACTTGAGGTGTTATTTCATGGGCTACTTGCAAGGACCATCAGTGACTGTGTCCCAAAGCTCATAGTCTTCTCCAATAAAGTGGTCCTTCATCCTGTTCTTCCACCAAGAGTAATACTGGCCATTAAAGAGCGGTGGCCTTGCAGTTGATTGACCCTCCCAGTTTCCAGGTGGTGCACTCATTTTGATCTTTTCCAAGGTGTTAACCTTTTCAAGGATAACCTTCTCTGATACCAATTGATGTTTTATACGTCAATACCACACAAGAGGGGGGGGGGGATGATTTGTGTGGTATCCAATTTTCGAGTGCAGTCTTTATAGAAGAACCTGGTTTTTCTTAGTGTTCCAACTTCTACTGTTTGCGGAAAAGTAATTGCAGAAACTAAAGAACACAACAATTTTACGTGAAAAACACCTGGCTCAAAAGGTGAAAAAACCACGACCTACTTCCCAGTAGGATTATCCCAAACTCTTCACTACAACTCTGAGCCAAAGAACATTTAACAAAATAAACTCTTTTGTAAACCTAAGGACTAACTCTAATTCCTTTGTGGCAAACTAGCCTCTAACTAATTGCGACAAACTTCAAGTTAACTCTAACTTGATCAATGTGTACCTATTACAATTGCTTCTAATAAAGCTGAAAGATATAATATTTAATCACCTACTACAAACCAACTAGACTCAATAGATAACAGATGGAACTGGTTCAGGTAGCTTTTGTGTCGCACAAGGATTCTGCTTGCAAAATTGCTTTGATAATTTTTCTTTCAATTCTTGTTTCACTTCTGTCTTTGTGCGATCAATTCTTCAGCAGGAATACTTTAATATTTTATAGCGCCAGTAATTGAGATGTTGTTGTTCAGTTCTAGTGCAACTCTTCCTTGGTGGAAGAGTTTGTGTTCATCTCAACTTCCTCGATTGTTTCTGTCCTTGCTGAATTTGAACTCTTTCTTCTTATCACTTTGCAACCTTTTCACTTTAGGAGACAACCTCTTAGCTCACATATAATTCCCAGATCATGTTTATCTCATGTGCATGTACGCCTTGTGCCAATGGGTCTGTTTGATTATGTTTGCCCTGATGGACCTGGTTCAACTGGGTAGGCATTTGTCAATCTTCAAAGCCATGCAGTGACTTGGTTCAACAAAGAAGAAATGTGAAGTCATTCCTAACTTTGCATCCTCTGGGGATAAGTACAGACGTCTCTATACCGATCCCTCAGACTCTACCAAGTTTGTCCGTGAGTTGTGAGACCTAAGCAACCTAGAGCTTTGATACCAACTTGTCACGACCCGAAATCGCACCTACAGGCCGTGATGACGTCTAGGGGTGTTCATGGTTCGGTTTAGATCGATTTTTCCCTAAAAAGAAACCAAACCAAGTAACTCGGTTTTTCAAATATTAGAACCAAACCAAACCAATTAAGTCGGTTTTTTTCTCGATTCGGTTTATGTCGGTTTTTCGGTTTTTTTGGTTATTTGTCAGTTTTTTCTTAAATATAAGACATACACTACCAAACACATATTCCGGCGACCACATTTTCAACGTGACACTACCAAATCAATTGCCCTTTGAGAAATCTACTATTTACTAAAATATATTGATGATAATTGAATCAAATAGTGGTGAATAATATAAGGACTCAGTTAAAAATATATTTTTTTTAACATGAAATGGATTCTTACACTTAAAGAAAGAAAACTACCAATCAAACTAGAATATAAGGTAAAGAACTGTACTAAAAGTGCAAACAATTAACATTCACCATAAAAATTTTGAAGCTTTGTATAAAAATATACATATAGGTGTAATAATAAATTTGAAATAGCTACTCCTATAATCGGTTTGGTTCGGTTATTTTTTGATTAAAACCAAAACCAAACCAAATTTGATCGGTTTTTAAAATTCAAAACCAAAACCAAACCAAACCAAAAAGAATCGGTTTTTGGTCGGTTTGCTTTGGTTTTCGGTTTGGTTCGGTTTTTCGGGTTTTATGAACACCCATTGGCGTCTAACGTTGAACCCGCTAGACAAGCCAACGTTTTTGGTTAAATTTACTATTTTCCTGATTTACGACATTTGAAAGAGAAACAATAAAAATGAATAAATGAATAAGAGTGCGGAAGCTAAGATTTCATCAACTTAATATAATAAATGTTACGAAATTTCCATACATAAACCCCCAGAACAGGTGTCAAGATTTCACATGACATTCTAAGATTTACTAAAAACAAGGTCTGAAACAAATGTTTACAACTGTCTTGGAAGTACAAGAAAAGACAGAAAAGAAATGGAATAAGAGGTGACGCCAAGGCCTGCGGACGCCTGCAGGACTACCTTAGTGTCGTCGTGGACTGAAGGATACCCCCTTGCTCAATGTCCCCTGGGTCCGGCGCTATAATCTGTACAACATAGAGAAGTGCAGGTGTAGCATCAGTACAACCGACCCCATATACTGAGTAAGTGTCGAGCCTAACCTCGGCAAAGTAGTGACGAGGCTAGGACACGACAACAGATAACACCTATGCAATTCAATAGTATAACAGGAAATAATGATAGAAAGTAAGCAAGTAAATACAAAAACGGGGGAAGAACATGTTGGGGATAAGGGGAAACAATCCTCTGAAATTGTAGAACAAGGCAACAATTGAAACGTATAAACAACAACAGGAATTAACAGCTCTGAAAAAATAAATAAAATGAAACGGCACGACATGTCCCTTGTGCTATAACCTCGCAATCACTCGGCACGGAATGTCCCCTCGTGCATAAATAAATAATCACTCGGCACGGAATGTCCCCTCGTGCATAACCTCACAATCACTCGGCACGGAATGTCCCCTCGTGCATAAATAAATAGTCGCTCGGCACGGAATGTCCCCTCGTGCATACATAAATAGTCGCCCGGCACGGAATGTCCCCTCGTGCATAACCTCACAAATAGCATGCTTGACCATAACATATAGGTACTCTTAACCTCACCTATACGTTGGACATGAATATCACATAGCAAATAAGACTCAATACCTATTCCCTCAAGCTAAGGTTAGGCCAAACACTTACCTCGGCTCCAAGAATGCAAATCAAGCCTCTAACACCGCTTTTCCTCTCGAATCCGACTCCAAAATTCGACCCCGGGCCCGCTTGGTCCAAACACGAGGTTCGGAAAAATACCCGATCACCCATTCCCCCACGAGCCCGAATCTACAATTTGTTTTGAAATCCGACCCCAAAACGAGGTCAAATTCCCAAAAATTTAAAAATCCCTAACTCTACCCAAAACCCCCAATTCTACCCTTTAATTCCATGGTTTTAGGCCTAGAATCTAATAATTGTTGATGAAAATGGAAGAAAATAGAGTTAAGGTTACTTACTTATGAAGCTATGGTGGGAGAGGTTCTCCAAAATCGCCTAAGAGGGTTGGGGAAGATGAAGTTTTAGAAAAATCGGGTAAATCCATAATGGTTATGTTTTTTGGGTATTAAAAATGACTTGGCGAAATAAAGCAGTGCGTTCGCAGTCCAAGCTCCGCGATCGCATCCTGCTTGGTGCGTTCGCACTAAACAAATTGACCCTGACCCCCAGAACCCACTTTACCCTGTGCGTTCTCACTCCCTTGAGTGCGTTCGCATAGGGCATTTACCTGAACACCAGAAAACAACACCCACAATAGATTTTCTAAGGCATTTGCACTCCGACGCCTACCCGAAATTCACCCGAGCCCTCGGGGCTCAAGACCAAATATACACACAACCTCAAAAACATCCTATGGACCTATTAGAGTAATCAAAACACCAAAATAACATCATAAACACTGAATAAAGCCTCAAAATCTATGGAATTTTTCTCAAAACTTCACAACTTTCAATTTTTCCATTTTTAGTCCGAATTACATCAAACTGATTTCGTTTCTTACCAAATTTAACATACAACTCACATAGGACATATTTAACCTATTCCGGGCTCCAGAACCATAATACGGGCCCGGTAACACAGGATTCACATCAAAGTTCATTTTCAAAAGCCTTTATATTTTTCAAAAAATAATTTTCTTTAAAAATTCATTTCTCGGACTTGGGACCTCGAAATTCGATTCTGGGCATACGTCCAAGTCCCGTATTTTCCTACGGACCCTCCGGGACCGTCAAATCACGGGTCCAGGTCCGTTTACCAAAAATGTTGACCAAAGTCAACTTTATTCAAATAATTATTGTAAATTCATCTTTTTATCAATTTTCCACACAAAGGCTTCCTGGCTACACGCTCGGGCTACGCACACACATCTAGGTGAGATAAAAGGAGGCTTTTATGGCCTCAGATCTAGCTAAAATTACACGGGATGACCTTTTGAGTCATCACAATCTCCACCTCTAAAACAAACGTTCGTCCTCGAACGGACATAGAAAGGTACCTGAATCATGGAAAAGATGGGGATATCGGCTCCGTATATCGGACTCGGACTCCCAAGTCGGTGCCTCAACAGGATAACCTCTTCACTAAACATGAACCGAAGGGTAACTCTTCGATCTCAATTGACGAACCTGCCGAGCTAATATGGCTACCGGATCCTCCTCATAAGACAGATCCTTGTCCAACTGGACACCACTGAAGTCAAGTACATGAGATGGATCCGCAATATACCTCCAAAGCATAGATACATGAAACACCGGGTGTACGGCTGATAAACCCGGTGGTAAAGCAAGTTTGTAGGCCACCTCTCCTACCTTATCCAGAATCTCAAATGCACCAATGTACCTAGGGCTCAACTTTCCCTTCTTTCCGAACCTCATCACACCCTTGATGGGCGACACCCGAATAAATACCCGGTCTTCTATCATAAATGCCAAATCTCAAACTCTACGATCCGCATAACTCTTCTGTCTGGACTGAGCTGTACGAAGTCTATCCTGAATGACCTCCACCTTGTAAAAGGCATCCTGGACTAACTCAGAACCCAACAATCTAGCCTCTCCTGGCTCGAACCACCTGACTGGCGACCGACACTGTCTACCATACAACGCCTCATACGGAGCCATCTGAATGCTCGACTAATAGCTGTTGTTGTATGCAAACTCAGCTAAAGGCAAGAACTGGTCCCATGAACCTCCAAAGTCAATGACACATGCCCGCCACATATCCTCCAAAATCTGAATAGTATACTCGGACTGTCCGTTCGTCTGAGGATGAAATGATGTGCTCAAATCAACCTGTGTGCCTAACTCACGCTGAAATACCCTCCAGAAATGGGAGGTAAACTGAGTACCTCGGTCAGATATAATGGACACGGGCACACCATGCAATCGAACAATCTCCCTCATATAGATCTTTTCTAACTTCTCTGCCGAATACGAAACTGATACAGGAATGAAGTGTGGTGACTGGGTCAGCCTAACCACAATGACCCACACCGCATAAAACATCCTCTGAGTCCATGGGAGTCCAACTACTAAATCCATAGTGATATACTCCCACTTCCACTCGGGAGCTCAATCTGATGCATCAAACCACCGGGTCTCTGGTGCTCGTACTTAACCTGCTGACAGTTCAAGCACCGAGCTACATATACTACAATATCCTTCTTCATCCTTCGCCGCCAATAATGTTGTCGCAAGTCCTGGTACATCTTTGCGGCCCCCGGATGAATGGAATACGGGAACTATGGGCCTCTTGCAATATCAACTCACGAATGCCATCAACATCAGGTACACAAATACGACCCTGCATCCTCAAAACTCCCTCATCATCAACTGTGACTTGCTTGGCACCTCCGTGCCAGAACGTATCTCTAAGAACACATAAATG
Organism: Nicotiana undulata; assembly: GCA_005239495.1. Classification (NCBI taxonomy): domain Eukaryota; kingdom Viridiplantae; phylum Streptophyta; class Magnoliopsida; order Solanales; family Solanaceae; genus Nicotiana; species Nicotiana undulata. Next base: position 7,167 of record ML273093.1, read on the forward strand.
ACGATCATCATACTGCCTGGCCCGAATACGGTCATACAATGAAGAACGGGCTACAATATGGGCCAAAACACTGTCAGTCTCGGAAACCTCCAATCTCATAAACCGGTTGGCCAAAGCCTGAACATCCAAAGCAAACGGTCGCTCTCCGACTGATAGATAGGAAAGACTACCCATGTTGGCTGACTTCCGGCTCAAAGCATCGGCCACTACATTGGCCTTCCCCAGATGATATAAGATGGTAATGTCATAATCCTTCAACAACTCTAACCATCTCCTCTGCCTCATATTCCACTCTTTCTGCTTGAACAGATATTGCAAACTCTTATGATCCGTGAACACCTCACATGGCACCCCATACAGATAATGCCTCCAAATCTTCAACGCATGAACGATATCTGCTAACTCAAAATCATGAACTGGATAATTCTTCTCATGAACCTTCAACTAACGTGAAGCATAAGCTATAACCTTTCCATCCTGCATCAACACTGCACCAAGTCCAACTCGTGAAGCATCACAATACATGGTATATGGCCCTGAACTTGTGGGCAATACTAACACTGGTGTCGTGGTTAAGGCCGTCTTGAGCTTCTGAAAGCTCGCCTCACACTCATCCGTCCACCTGAATTGGGTACCCTTCTAGGTCAACCTGGTCATCGGGGCTGCGATAGATGAAAAGCCCTCCACAAAGCGGCGATAATAACATGATAAGCCCAAGAAGCTTAGAATCTCTATAGCTGAGGTGGGTCTAGGACAATCTCGGACTGCTGAGATCTTTTTGGGACCCACCTGAATACCCTCTACCGACACAACATGGCCCAGAAATGCCACTTAACTCAACCAGAACTCACACTTAGAAAGTTTGGCATACAACTGACTATCCCTCAGAGTCTGGAGGACGACTCGGAGGTGCTTCTCATGCTCCTCTCGGGTGCGAGAGTATATCAATATATCATCAATGAAAACGATAAAAAATGAGTCCAAATAGGGCCTGAACACTCGGTGCATCAACTCCATAAAAGCAGCGGGGGCATTTGTCAACCCAAATGACATCACCAAGAACTCATAATGCCCAAACCGAGTGCGAAAGGCTGTCTTAGGGACATCAGACGCCCTAATCCTCAGCTGATGGTAACCAGATCTCAAATCTATCTCGGAAAACACTGTAGCACCCTGAAGCTGGTCAAATAGATCATCAATCCTCGGTAAAGGATACTTATTCTTAATAGTAACCTTGTTCAACTGTCGGTAGTCAATACACATCCTCATCGAGCCATCTTTCTTCTTAACGAACAACATTGGGGCACTCCAAGGAGAAACACTAGGCCTAATGAAGCCTTTATCCAACAAATCTTGCAACTGATCCTTCAACTGTTTCAACTTTGGTGGGGCCATACGATACGGCGGAGTAGAAATGGGTTGAGTGCCGGGGGCCAACTCAATGCAAAAATCAATATCCCTGTCGGGTGGCATACCCGGCAGGTTAGTAGGGAATACCTCTGGAAACTCACGAACCACGGGCACAGACTCCATAGAAGGAACCTCCGCAATAGAATCAAGAACATAGGCCAAATAGGCCAAATAGGCCAAATAGGCCAAATAACCCTTCCCGACCATGCGCCGAGACTTCATTTATGAAATAACTCTACCAGAAGAATGACTAGGAGTCCCTCTCCACTCCAAATGAAGTACTCCTGGAAAGGCCAAGGCCACTGTCTTGGCATGACAGTCCAGAATAACATGATAGGGAGATAGCCAATCCATCCCCAAAATAACATCGAAATCATCCATATCAAGAAGCAAAAGATCTACCTGAGTCTCCAGACCACCAACAACCACTATACACGACCGGTAAACTCGATCTACCACAATAGAGTCACCCACCGGTGTATACACATATACATAAGTACTTAGAGAATCACGGGGCATACTCAGATAAGGGGCAAAATATGAAGACACATAGGAGAATGTAGACCCTGGATCAAACAAAACTGAAGCATCTCTACTACAAACTGAAACCATACCTGTAATGACTGCATCAGAGGCCTCAGCCTCAAGACAGGCAGGAATAGCATAGCATCGGGGCGGAGCCCCTCCAACCTGAACATATTTGGGTCGACCTACCGCGAACTGACCTCTACCTCTCGTGGACTACCCTCCACCTCTGACTGTCTGGCCTCCACCTCTTGCACCTCGACCTCCACCCCTAGCTGTTTGAGAGGGCGGGGGTGCACCTAGTCCGGGAACCATAGCACGGGAACCCTTATACTGAGAACCACCAAAACCTCTGGGGAAAAACCTGGAAATGTGCCCCGTCCCACCGCAAATGAAGCAAGACCTCGGCTGCTTAGAATGCTAACCCTGGAACTGCCCATGTTGACTAGAATAACTACCCTGGAAGCTCTGAATCGGCGGTGCACTGATAGGAGCTAATGGCGCACTGCGGGATACCTGAACTGCCGACTGGAATGGCCTAGGAGGATGACCTCTGCCAAAGGAATCTCTACCTCCAGATGAGGCACCACTGAACCGGCCGAAATGATGAGGTCTCTTGTCAGACCCCTGATCACTCCACTGTGATAAGACCATCTCAATACGCCTGGCCACATCGGCCGCATCCTGAAATGAGATATCAGTGCCTGTCTCCTGGCCATCTGAAGTCTGATAGGCTGAGCTAGACCCTCAATAAACCTCCTCACTATCTATCGATCAGTGGGGAGTATCATGATAGCATGTCTCGCCAGAGTGATGAACCTGGTCTCGTACTGTGTAACAGTCATCGATCCCTGTGGAGGCGCTCAAACTGCCTTCGAAGATCCTCCCTCTGAGTAACTGGAAGAAACATCCCCAAGAATAACTCGGAGAACTGAGCCCAAGTCAAAGGTGCATACGCAACTGGTCTTGTCAAGAAATAATCTCTCCACCAAGTCTTGGCGGTACCAGAGAGACGAAATGAGCCAAAATCAACTCCATTGGACTCTACGATACCCATGTTCTGAAGAAGCTCATAACAACTGTCCAAGTAATCCTGGAGATCCTCTGAGGGTGCACCAGTAAAAGTAGTAGGAAATAGCTTAGTGAACCGATCCAATCTCCATAGGGCATCTGCTGACGTAGCTGCTCCCTCCACTGCCGGTGCCACAATACCCGGCTGAGCTACTCCGACTGTGTGAGGTGCCGGAGTCTGGAACTGAGGAGCTAGCTGCTCTGGTGTGCGGGTAGCAGGAGTCTGGGTCCCTCGCCCAGCCTGAGAGACGGCTGGTGCAGTAGGAAGAAGACCGGCCTGAGCCACACTCTCCATAAGTCCCACTAAGCGGACTAGAGCGTCCTGAAGAACCGGGGTAGCAATGAACCCCTCTAGGACCTAAGCTGGTCCCACTGGAACCGTCTGAGCAGGAACCTCGTAGGCAAAGTCTACATGTGGGTCCTCTACTGGGGCTGCTGCTCTGGGCTAAGCCCTGCCCCTGCCTCGGCCTCTAGCACGGCCGCGTCCTTGGCCTCTAGAACGGCCTCATCCTTAGCCCCTCGTAGGAGCTGCAACAGGAGGATCGGGCTGCTGATCGGTAGATGACGAAGTACGCGTTCTCGCCATCTTCGAGAGAATATAATAGAAGCTCAATTCGCATTTAGAATTCAAATCGCACGACATAGAAGAATGATGTTTTATACGTCAATACCACACAAGAGGGGGGTGATTTGTGTGGTGTCCAATTTTTGAGTGCAGCCTCTATAGAAGAACCTGGTTCTTCTTGGTGTTCCAACTTCTACTGTTTGCAGAAAAGTAATTGCAGAAATTAAAGAACACAGAAATTTTACGTGGAAAACACCTGGCTCAAAAGGTGAAAAAACCACGACCTACTTCCCAGTAGGATTTTCCCAAACTCTTCACTACAACTCTGAGCAAAACAACATTTACCAAATAAAATCTTTTGTAAACCTAAGGACTAACTCTAATCCCTTGTGGCAAACTAGCCTCTAGCTAATCGCGACAAACTTCAAGTTAACTCTAACTTGATCAATGTGTACCTATTACAATTGCTTCTAATAAAGCTGAAAGATACAATATTTAATCACCTACTACAAACCAACTAGACTCAAAAGATAACAGATGCAAATGGTTCTTCTAGCTAGTTCAAGTAGCTTTTGTGTCGCACAAGGATTCTGCTTGCAAAATTGCTTTGGTAATTTTGCTTTCAGTTCTTGTTTCACTTCTGTCTTTGTGCGATCAATTCTTCAGCAGGATGGACCTGGTTAACCTGGGTAGGCATTTGTCAATCTTCAAAACCATGCAGTGATTTGGTTTAACAAAGAAGAAATGTGAAGTCATTCCTAACTTTGCAGCCTCTAGGGGATAACTACAGACGTCTCTGTACCAATCCCTCAGACTCTACCAAGTTTGTCTGTGAGTTAGGAGACCTAAGCAACCTAGAGCTCTGATACCAACTTGTCACGACCCGAAATCGCACCTTCAGGCCGTGATGGCATCTAAGGGTGATCGTAGTTCGGTTTGGATCGATTTTTCCTAAAAAGAAACCAAATCAAGTAAGTCGGTTTTTCAAATATTAGAACCAAACCAAACCAATTAAGTCGGTTTTTCTCGATTCGGTTTATGTCGGTTTCTTGGTTTTTTCGATTATTTGTCAGTTTTTTCTTAAATATAAGACATACACTACCAAACACATATTCCGGCGACCACATTTTCAACGTGACACTACCAAATCAATTGCCCTTTCAGAAATCTATTATTTACTAAAATATATTGATGATAATTGAATCAAATAGTGATGAATAATATAAGGAATCAGTTAAAAATATATATTTTTAACATGAAATGAATTCTTACACTTAAAAAAAGAAAACTACCAATCAAACTAGAATATAAGGTAAAGAACTATACTAAAAGACAATTAACATTCACCATAAATTTTTTGAAACTTTGTATAAAAATATACATATAGGTGTAATAATAAATTTGAAATAGCTACTCCTATAGTCGGTTTGGTTCAGTTACTTTTTGATTAAAACCAAAACCAAACCAAATTTGATCGGTTTTTAAAATTCAAAACCAAAACCAAACCAAACCAAAAAGAATCAGTTTTTTGGTCGGTTTGGTTTGGTTTTCGATTTGGTTCGGCTTTTCGGGTTTTTATGAATACCCCTTGGAGTCTAATGTTGAACCCGCTAGACAAGAAAACATTTTTGGTTAAATTTACTATTTTCCTGATTTACGACATTTAAAAGAGAAACACTAAAAATGAATAAATAAATAAGAGTGCGGAAGCTAAGATTTCATCAACTTAATATAATAAATGTTACGAAATTTCCGTACATAAACTCCCAGAATCGGTGTCACAATTTCACGGACATTCTAAGATTTACTAAAAACAAGGTCTGAAACAAATGTTTACAACTGTCTTGGAAGTACAAGAAAAGACATAAAAGAAATGGAATAAGAGGTGATGCCAAGGCCTGCGGACGCCTGCAGGACTACCTCAGTGTCGCCGTGGACTGAAGGATACTCCCTCGCTCAATGTCCTCTGGGTCCGGCGCTATAATCTGTACAACATAGAGAAGTGCAGGTGTAGCATCAGTACAACCGACCCCATGTACTGAGTAAGTGCCGAGCCTAACCTCGGCGAAGTAGTGACGAGGCTAGGACACGACAACAGATAACACCTGTGTAATTCAATAGTATAACAGGAAATAATGATAGAAAGTAAGCAAGTAAATACAAAAACGGGGGAAGAACATGTTGGGGATAAGGGGAAACAATCCTCTTAAATTGTAGAACAAGGCAACAATTGAAACGTATAAACAACAGCAGGAATTAACAGCTCTGAACAAATAAATAAAATGAAACGGCACGACATGTCCCTTGTGCTATAACCTCACAATCACTCGGCACGGAATGTCCCCTCGTGCATAAATAAATAATCACTCGGCACGGAATGTCCCCTCGTGCATAACCTCACAATCACTCGGCACGGAATGTCCCCTCGTGCATAAATAAATAGTTGCTCGGCACGGAATGTCCCCTCGTGCATAACCTCACAATCACTCGGCACAGAATGTCCCCTCGTGCATAAATAAATAGTCGCTCGGCACGGAATGCCCCCTCGTGCATAACCTCACAATCTGTCACGACCCAAAACCTATGGGTTGTGATGGCGCTGGACACACTGTCAGGAAAGCCAATCCCTGAACCAGTTCAAATAACTTCCTGCTTACACTTTCAAAATCATGTCATTTTCTGCATTTATAATCAAATAATAAAGCAAATGCTCGTAAACTAAATACGGCGGATAATCCACTTAATGCAGTACAAGAAATACCAACACTTTTCCAGAACCCGATGACACAAGTACATGAGCAATTTCTAAGAATTTATACAATTTTACAACTCTTGTCCGAGAATTTAAATTGGACAAAGGTAATAAAGACAAAAGCGTAGGGACATAGAGGGGAGAGTCTGCCAGCTGCGGAACTCCACAGAATAATGCAACCAAAGTAAATCTTCGAATCAATCATTGCACTATGAGGGTACCTGTGCAACAAAATGCACAGAAAGTGTAGCATGAGTACATATACATATATATATACCCAGTGAGTATCCCGTCTAATCTCGAAAAAGTAGTGACGAAAGGTCGACTCGATACTCACTAAGGTCCAACAGTAAATGGAAATAAACAGGATATAAGGCAAGCAGTAAACATGTAAATAGTGCACCACAATTGTACAGAGAATACAGAGTTTCCAAGTAAATATTGGAACAGTAACAACTCACCTGTCTCCTTTCCCCAAACATCCGTCAAATCATAAATCAGGAAAACAAAAGTACCAAACAGTCATGCGCACACAGGAGTAAGACAACCGGCTGGAGTCATGAGGGAGAATAGTTATGCACTGCCGGGGATCGACCGGCCCGTACCATGAGTGACTGCTTATAATATAATCATATCAAGAAGAGATATGCACTGCCGGGGATCGACCGGCCCGTACCATGAGTGCATGCTTACCAATAGTCCAACTACGCACTGTCGGGGATCGACCGGCACGTACCGTGAGTGCGTCTATCAATGTAATCATATCATATCATAGTGTAACTTCGTCCATGCACTGCCGGGGATCGACCGGCCCGTACCATAAGTGCATTCTCAATAAATCCCTGTGCACTGGCGGGGATCGACCGGCCCGTACCAAGAGTGCACTATAAATCCGTTGTGGTGTATGACCCGCTCCCATAAGAGTGAAGGAAATTACATATCGCTCGCGGGATGTAAATTACGAAGCGACAATATGCGCACACAGAATGTAAAGTTCATTTCACCACAATCCTTTCCAATTATTTAAGTAAATGAAAGCTCGGGGAAACAATAATATCTTACATGAGTACAAAACTTATAAGTCATTTCTTTTCCTTTCATAATACTTTCCATAAATAATTTCTTTCATATTCCTTCCCGTAAGTAAATACATTTCATAATATTTTTCCGTGAAAAAAATTTCCTTCCATATTAATTTAAAATCCCTAAATCTCAAAGAAACAAAACCACACAACAGAATATTATAACATACATATAATTCATTACAAGAAGTATACAGGGCATGATGTGGGGCCTAACTACCCGGACATAACAATAGTAGCCGCTAGTAACGGACTCTCACCACTTGGTACGTACGTAGCCCCAACAAACAATTAAATGTAGCATAGAGAACACCTAAGGGGACAATTCCCTCTTACAAGGTTAGAAAGGAGACTCACCTCGCTCCGAAGATTCATCACCGGCTTCCAAGCCTCTACGACGACTAAAAATGGATGCGCACGCTCCCAAACTATCCAAATAACGATAATTCAATGAAAATATACTCAATAGATCATAACCAATTCAAATTACAAAGTTCCTCAGCCCGGCTCAATGAAATGACCAAAATGCCCTCGGGCCCACGTGCCCGAACCTCGAAATTTCTTGAAGAAAATCCCTACCCGAAGCTTTACTAATTCAATTACACATTTTACTCAATTATTCATGCTCAATTCGTGGCTAAAATTCAAATTTCCAAATTCTAAGTTTCTTCCAAATTTTCCTCTAATTTTCCCTAATTTTCATGTTCTAATCCATGTAATAATCTTGTATCTAACTTGAAATGAGTAGGAGTAACTTACCTTAGCATAGATGACGAAAATCCTCTCTTGAATCTCTCCAAAAATCGCCCATGGCTTTGAAAAACGGGAGAGAAATGCCAAAATCCCGTTTTAATCAACACTGCCCAGCACAAGCCTTCTATGCGATCGCAGGAGAGCCTTTGCGATCGCACAGGCCACCCAGGACCCTCCTCCGCGATCGCACCAATAGACCTGCGGTCACACATGTCATCTCCAGCACCCTCACTTTCTCTCTTCTGCGAACGCAGTAGCAGGCCTGCGATCGCACTGCTCTGCCTAGACCTTCTCCGCGATCGCACACAAGGGACCGCGATCGCATAAGCCAAACTCGCCCCCTTCACCTTTATTCTTCGCGATCGCACAGCTGAGGCTGCGATCGCATAGAACACCAGCAGCAGCAGAAACCAGCAACAACAAATTCACTCTGAAATGCCCCGAAATCACCCCGAAACACACCCGAGGCCCTCGGGACCCCGTCCTAACACACGACTCAGTCCCATAACACCCCCACGAACTTGATCGGGGCTTCAAATAACCTCAAACAACACCGAAATCACGAATCGCACTAAAATCCAACTTTATGAACTTTGAAATTTCTAACTTTCACCTCCGATGCTGAAACCTATCAAATCATGACCGATTGACCCCAAATTTTGCAGGCAAGTCATATTCGACATTACAGACCTGTTCCATCTTCCGAAATTGCATTTCGACCCCGATATCAAAATTTCCATTTCCGGTCGAATTCTTCAAAAACCTTCAGTTTTCTATCTTTAGCCAAATGATCTTAAATTGACTTCCCGATATCCGAATTCACTTCCGATCGCGCTCCCAATTCCAGAATCGCCATACGAAGCTATTCCCAGACTCGGAATCCCAAACGGACATCAATATCATTGAAATGTACTTCAAGCCAAACTTAGGAAATTTCTTAAAAAATGCTGACTTCCATAATATACACCGAAACGCTCTCGGGTTATCCAAAACCCATTCCGGATATACGCCCAAGTCCGAAATCATCATACGAACCTGCTGGAACTCTCGGATCCTGATTCTGATGTCGTTTACTCAAAATCTCAGCCTTACCCGATTTCTTCAACTTAAGACTTTTGAAATGAGAATTCTCCTTTAAATTCAACTCTGATCTTCCTGAATTTCAATTCCGACCATATGCACAAGTCAATATACTTGAAATGAAGTTGTTCGTGACTCCCAACTATTGAACGACGCGCTGGATCTCTAAACGACCGGTCGGGTCGTTACATTCTCCCCCACTTAAATGGTTGTTCGTCCTCGAACGTGCCAGGAACTGCCCCATAATTGCCTGGAATCACTGTTTAACACCTCGTGCACCTGCCCGTGCTACCACAACCCAGTTGAGCACATAAGCTTGATCAAATATGAAAACATCCTCCTTTATTCATATAATAAGCTCCGAACTTAGTTCTAACATCTGAAATTCTCTGCCAGGCCTGTTTCTAACATTTGAACACCGTATCAACTACCACACGAGGCACCAAAACACAACTGCGCGCCTTTGCTGAATCAGCACCATACACTGCATAGTTCGTCATCTGACCACAATAACGCTCCCTGAACCTTAATAGCTAGAATTCTGCAAACTTGATGCTCTCAAGGCACCTTATCATATACATTCATACATTCTGCCATAATGCTGACGATATCACCACAATGGAGGAGATGTGTAGGGATTCATAACCAACTGCAGAGTTAACTAAACAATAAAATCCTTCCTCCTGACTAAGATAATCATCCCATTGCAACCAATGACGGTGATTGTCCTGTAATATACTTGCATAGTCCTATCACACCGATCCCAAATTTATAATCTCGTCCCACCCAATACGAACTGCTCAGATAAAAAATCACCCCAGGCATAACCAACAGTCCCACACGATGCCACAATGCGCCAATAAGCCACAATTCAAACACGACACATAAGGAAACGACATCAGGAAGGGACTACCCGACTCACGCTATAAACATGAACTTTCCTCAAAGAAATAGGAAGTAAAACACAAGAATAATCATTATAGGAGTCTTGCTCCACATCACACTGTTGCGGCGCGCAACCCGATCCAAATAACATACTTGTGGCGGCGTGCCACCCGATCCCCTCATAAGATTTACATAAGGAAATATACACGGAGCTGAATTGCTTACTATTACAAATCACTGAATATCGGTCACAAGCACGCTAAGTGCATAACACCATTCTGGGGAGACTGATAGAGCCATATGTTACAAAACTCCAGCACGACTGAGGTGCGATATATAATCTGAATCTCAGGAGCCATCCTGCTCACATAACCTCGTCACTACGTGGAACCTCAACACATAAGAAATTATCAAGCCGTTTTACCACTCACACGGCACAATCACAATACCACATGAATTTGACGAAGACGGGACAACACCGGATATCCCAATACCCCTCCTTAAGGAGTGCCATACTGAAATTAACACTTCTGAATCGCATGAAGCCCAAAATCTTGTTTAAGTCCATTCACTCACTTCAAGCCGATTCTGCTTGCATTGAACTAGGTTGATAGCCTTACCTGTGTCCAAATAACCCGCTTTCTTTTTCTTATACACACGAGGACAACCATCATAGCCGAGGTAAACACCCCACAGTCCACAACCACTGAGTCGACCGCCTTCCAGGCATATATTCTCAAATAAGCAATATTATACTTCCTTATACTTAGTCTAAATCTGCAATCAATCAGGTGACTACAAGTCACGCTTACACAATCTTCCCGTGGTCACACTCCCACGACTTTCCACACAAGGCAACAAGTATGCACATCCATACCACCGACCATCCTAAGGCTGTAAAACAATTCAAGGACCCGTAATCAGGATACCAAGTCTCTTTCACCAAACACCAATCTCAGGTGACACTGAAGACAACATCAGCTTATTCTAGACATTGAAATCCCTTGTTCTTGCTCCCCTGAGCTCATGACATTCTTGTTAACACCGAACCGCAATCTCGATTCTTACTTCTAGTTACATACCGCTTATTGCACATAACATGCCAATATGGAATAGCATAGGAAGTTCCATCATAACTCCTGAACCACTAGCAGGGTGAACACTTCATCACATATAGAAACCTTTTATTTGCTTCAATTCATGAGAACCATAACAACACACAAGTGAGCTCTCACAATCACAATACATGCAAATCCTTAAGTAGTGGTCTGAACCACCATAAACCTTCCGGGATCCGCCTACACCTGACAGGCCATAGCACTTGAATGCTTCCAAATGAAATCTATTACGACGGCCGACGAGCCCCACACACATCTGCACAAACCATACACGTACTCAATCATACCGAAGGAACTGATAACTGTCGTACAAGCGCCGTTCCATCCTGGATAACCAATCCATATCCTTTTAATCATCTTTAATTGCCCCAGGATAATAGTAACTTCTTTCAACTCATAGCAACTCAACCCTCACTCATCCTGAGTGACCTTGAATCACGAGACCATGCTACCTAAATTCTGCAACTCGTCTCACAACCTCCTGATAATCTTTCTAACACCTGGAGTCTATTTCTCTCACTCCTCCGATACTAACCAGCATGCTGAAATAACATAGAACCCTCCAACCATCTTCCTTCCTCTTAGAGACTATACTGCAGAAGCTCGCTTCTTAATTATAATGTTGCTTGAAACCCTTAAACCCTGCATTCTCTAACTTTCGAATCCATCAGGACCACTACTGAGAGTCACCCACTCTGACTGGCCCTGAATACAATCAACCCCAGGGCTCTTCTAGCACATGAATATGCTCTCAATGAAGCACGTGACTAAGTCACTTCCCTTACAACTTGCCTATGCCTTAAGCACAAATTCTAAATTTTCCAAAGCCTAGACCTGGTCCAATAGGCCCAACTTCGCACATTTTTATCACATGCCATGATCAATTACCGCCTCACTCCTTTCTCTTAATTGTAACATCTTGCTGATACGCCGACAAATCCGCAATCCCATGAGAGCACAATCCTACGACCCAACTGCAGGTGGTGGGACTCCCCCCCGCTTAGCCTGAAGCTACTTCTTGCACCGCCCTAGACCTTGATGAGCTCATTTCTCCTTTGTTGACATGACCTTGTTCCACCAATCCATCCAATTCTTCTGAATTCTCCTGTTAGCCCCCCTTAAATATTTGAATTTTCTAACACCATTCACACATTCTACCTCCTACCGACTAGCCACTAGGACTCCGCACAGAACTTACCAACCCTACAAGCACCTACTCATAGAAGACAACCCACCCGAGGAAACTAGCCAACTGATGCATACCATTACGCCATGCTTCGCTCTTCCTACAATACCAAGACCCCCATCCTGAGCATGTACCCCTTTACCAACCTTACCAATCTGCCTGCTCCTCCTGGACATCTACTAACTGCACTACTACATCTTCTGATTCGCCACTATGCTGTCGTTCTCCCACTTGGCCCAACTTATTCCCTCAAGCGCTACCTGACTTCCTCTCCTTACACCTGATCTTTTATAATTGGCACCACCGCCCAACACTTCTCACATATCTTCCT